>APFE030118765.1:93259-107690 GCA_000404065.3 Pinus taeda | reverse complement strand
TTTTCTTCTAAACAAATTTTAAGTTTAGAAATTTCTTCATAAAGACCTTCTTCATCTATAGCATCCAAGAAATCATCATCTTCAAAAGCCATCAAAAGTCTATAATCATTACATTGTTCATCTTCATCATTATTTGAAAATCCATCACTGTCTTCATGTGTATAATAGCTCTTCTTACTTACATTCTGTTTTCTGTTCCATCTAACTGGTTCCTTACCTTTGTCAAGCTTATCTTTATGAGGACACTTGGAAGCATAGTGACCAACTCTTCCACAAGAAAAGCATTTAAAAGGTAGCTTACCTCTAAATCTTCCAGAACCGCATTGAAGGTTCTTGACAAAGTTTGTTTCTTCCTCTCCTTCTGACATATGTCCCGACTCATTGTATTCTCCTTTTCCCGAGGCTTTGAATGCAGCTTCTCTCATGTTTGATGGTCCCCCTTTTCTCATTTCAAAGGCAGTTAGGATTCAGTGCAGCTGTGACATGGTAATGCTCTGTAGATTCTGTTTTTCTTCTATGGTAGAAATTTTTGATTCAAATTTAGAAGAAAAAGATCTTAGAACCTTTTCAACCAAAGTAACTTCTTTTATCTCTTCACCCAAGTTTTTCATGCGATTAACGATCTCATCTATTCGTAAGAAATAATTAGCCACACTTTCATCATTGTGTATTATGAGATTTTCATATTGAATTCTGAGAGTTTTTAGTTTTGCACGTTTTACTTGATGATCTCCTTCATAGCTCAGAACGATCTTGTCCCATATTTCTTTTGTGGTTTTGAGCTGCATAACCCTGATGAATTATGATTGAGATAAACTCCCCAATAGAGTATTGACAGCCTTTGCATTTGTTTCACACTGCTTCTTACCAGCCGTGTCTCTAGGAGTTGCTGATGGAAATGTGTATCCTACTTCCACAATATCCCAAACTTCTATACCAAGAGATTGAAGATAGGCTATGATTCTTACCTTCCAATAGACGAAGTTGCTCCCATCAAAGATTGGTGGCCTGATAGATGCCTCCTTTTCGTAGTTGCTCATGATGATATATCTTCCTTCAAGTGATCAAGCTTCTTCTGAAGGACTTGCTCCGACTCCAATTGTTGGAAATAATACTAAGAGGTGTGGTGAATCAGTATTATCAAGTCAATTATTTTTCATTTCATAATCAGATTTGTATATGCTACTTAAGTTAGTGAAAACTGCTTATATACGCAACTGTAATTAAGGAAAATCACGTATAACCTGTAGACTTATAATTTAATTTATTCTTCAGATGTTGATCATTAATCTGTGTGTCAGAACCATATAAACAATAACCAAGAACAGTAAAACAGAGCAGACAGTCACACACAAGAACACAAGATATAAGGTGGAAACCCAATGTGGGTGAAAACCACTTGCTGCAATTCGTCTCTATCTTCTTTCAATTAGAAACTTCATTTTACAATGTTTCTGTACTAGTGCAGTCTTATACTAGTACGCAAGATTCTACCTGCAGAAGGCTACAACCATCTCTCATTCTCCAGCTTCTCCTGGAAGGGAGCTACAACCCCCTTAGCTCTTGTACTAGTTGATGTACTAGTACGTAGGTGCTGACCTACAGAAGGCTACAACCTTCTCTTTTCTTCCAAGGACCATGTTTCATAAATTTGCAGACTGGATCCATGAATAACATCAATGAAACATCAAATATATTTGCATCAACCAATCTCCTTTGCTCCAATCAAACTGAATCAAACAATTACATCTCTGAAAATTGTAACCAGAATACAGTCACAGTAACCAAAAACCAATCCTGAAACCAGAACACTGCAGAAGTAGCTAAAACATATTTCATGAGACATACGCTACTTCAATATGTAGAACCTGCATGCATATGCTTCTGTAATAAGGCCAACCTACATATACGCAATTTTGAATTACAGAACCAGCGTGTATATGCACCTTTTCTTCGTTGAACCTGCATACATATCTATAAAAGATAATCTTACCCTTTTCAGTTATTCAAACATTAGTAATACCCAGATTATCAGATTTATAGATCAAGTCATGCACCAAATATAATAGATCAAAATCACACAAAGATACTTCTCTTCAAGCCTTAGGATCTTGACCCATCAATAGAACTTATCCTTCTCCTTGCGCTAAGGTTCCTCCTTGATTTAGATCCAGCTATGCACCATAACCCAATGACTAGTATTCTAGATCTTGCTCTTCATTAGATATTCAATGCTAGAGTGAATACCTTTGCCTAATGATCTCCTTCCCCTTTTATAGTCTTAGGCCTTACTCAATACCATGGTCCAAAACCACTTAGAACCAATACTTGGGTCCAAATACCTGGGATCAACACTTTAGACGAGATACCATGGTCCCAAAATCATAGGTCCAAATACCAAGGACCAAAAACCAAATTTTTCCACAAGTACGTGCTTTTCCTTGCATAAAAGTGTGTGCATACGTATACGCGTCTTTTTATCGTCTAACCCGCGTGTATACATGACTTGGTTAAGAGGAACCTGCATATATCTCTCTTTTTTTCATTCTGAGAGCCTGAACTGTGATCTGTCATTTGAGTGAGTTGTCATCAAGTACAACACTTGTGTCATAGCGCTAAAATTGTGTCATAATGCCAACAATCTCCCCCTTTGGACTTGATGGCAACGCCAAGTCACTCAAATTCATTCTCCCCCTTTGTCATCAAGTGCAAAGGGTTATGCTCGCCCTGAGTACATGCTGAAATCTCTGCTCTGCTGTGCTATCCATGGTCCCCCTGACTGTAGGTAAGGTCTGCAAGAAGATGTTCTTCAAGATGAAACATGACTTTATACATCATAGATGACCTTGCTATCACCAAAGACTCATACATAAATCCATCTCCTAACCAAGTGGGGATATACCAATATTTACTCATCCACCCAACCAAGTGGGGATACACCAAAAGTTTACACGTGATAAAACAAGAACATTACATCATCCATCCCAGGCATAGTGGGGAAACCAAAGTAGGTCATTACATGAC
Organism: Pinus taeda; assembly: GCA_000404065.3. NCBI lineage: Eukaryota > Viridiplantae > Streptophyta > Pinopsida > Pinales > Pinaceae > Pinus > Pinus taeda. Next base: position 104,666 of record APFE030118765.1, on the reverse strand, counting down.
CTTGATAAGAAAAGAAATACATGACATAGAGACGAAATATCTAAAACAAGATTATGATAGTCATCAGCAACTATCATCAGCAGCATCTGCCAATCATCATTCAGACCAGCAACCATGTTCTTCCTCAACACCTGTTCCAATTGAAACCAAAAACAACTGTGAAATTGAACAAAGATTTTCTAAGATATTGCCAACAATGCAGTATATGCTCCCCTTGAACTTGTGCCAGATGGTCTCTGTCAGACCCATATCATACTCTTTTCATCCTGAGTCTGGCCCACTGATTTCCTTCAATCCAACATATACACGACTATATCCACAGAAACTAGCGTATGTACACGGATACACTTCATCAAACTCACGTACAACCACTGTTCTCTGAAACAAATAATTTCAACAGCAAGATGATGCATCAACTACTCCCAACTTCTGTCTAAGGTATTCAAATGTCTCCTTGGGTAGTGGTTTGGTGAATATATCAACAACCTGTTCCTTGGAGGGAACATACTCCAATTTGACCTTTTGTTCAAGCATTTGTTCCCGAAGAAAATGATATTTGATAGGTATGTGCTTGGTCTTCGAATGCATGACTGGATTCTTTGAAACACTAATTGCACTTGTATTATCACATAAAATGGAGATAGGTGGAGTACAAGTGATTTGAATGTCTTGCAGAGTTTGCATCATCCAAAGGAGTTGTGTGCAGCAAGATGCAGCAGCCACATATTCTGCTTCAGCTGTAGATAATGCAATTGAGCTTTGTTTCTTGATGAACCAAGATACTAATCTGGAACCCATAAAGAATGCACCACCACTAGTGCTTTTCTGTCATCCACGCTTCCTCCCCAATCTGCATCTGTATATGCATGAAGTGTGATATCTGTATCTCTAGGATACGATAAGCCATAGTTTTAAGTTCCTTGAAGATACTTGAAAATTATTTTAACTGCCCGAAGATGAGTTTCCTTGGGATTTGCCTGAAATCTTCCAACTATTCCCACTGCATGCATGATGTCTGGTCGGGTACCTATTAGATAGAGCAGACTACCAATCATGGATCCATAGGTTGGTTGATGTACTTCTGCTGATTCATCATTTGCGCTGAGGCTGCATCCTATTACCATAGGGGTACATATTGGTTTCGAATCCTCCATCCCATATTTCTTCAAGATCTACTTGACGTACTTGGTTTGTGATAGAAAAATATTGTCTTTGTTTTGTTGGACCTGTAAAGCAAGAAAATATGTGAGCTCACCAAGAAGGGACATTTCAAATTCTTTTTAAATCACCAAGGCAAAGTTTTGACTCATGTCTTCTTCATTGCTACCAAAGATGATATCATCAACATACACAACAAGTATTAGCAACTTATCATTGTCAATTTTTATATATAGATTGCTATCTATTGATCCCTTTGAAAAATCTTGTTGATGGAGGTACTTATCCAAATGATAATACCAAGCCCTTGGAGCTTGTTTAAGGCCATAGAGAGCCTTTTTGAGTTTGCATACAAGTTTTGGATCATTTCCAAGGATAAACCCATATGGTTGCTCAATATACACTTCGTCTTCCAAGTCTCCATTCAGAAAGGTAGATTTTACGTCTGTTTGATATACTTTGAACTTCTGAAAGCTAGAAAGAGTAAGAAACACTCTTATCACTTCAAGTCTGGAAACTGGTGCAAAAGTTTCTTCAAAATCTATACCTTCTTGTTGAGCATACCCTTTACAAACAAGTTTAGCCTTGTTTCTAATAACATCTCCATTTTCATTCAGCCTGTTTTTGAATATCAATTTTGTCCCTATGACATTCTTATCATTTGGTCTAGGAACCAACTCCCAAGTGTTATTCTTTTCAATCTGCTCAAGTTCTTCATTCATGGCCTTGACCCAACATTCATCTTTGCATGCTTCACTTACAATTCGTGGTTTAATGGATGAAAGCAACGCTAGATAGCTTGAAGCTTCTAAAATAGTTCTTCTTGTTTGTACACCTGCCTCTTTCTGCACCAAAATTTGAGTCTCTGGATGATTCTTCTGGACGTACCTAGATGGAGTCTTTTCTTCTACCCTTATCTGTTCTTCTGGTGCCTCATAGGTTTCTTCTTCATCATTAGTCTGATTTGATGTTGAAGGATAGTCCTCATGATTTTCGAAATCTTTGGATTTTACTTGCCTTGGGTTGTTTCCTGCTTCATCAACCACTACATCAATACTTTCAACAATTTTTCCAAGTCTTTTATTGTAACACTTATATCCTTTACTTCGGGAAGGGTAACCAAGAAGAATGCTTTCATCTGCTCTAGGTTCAAAATTGCCAAGGTTTTCATCAGTCCTTTTGATGTAACATTTACTTCCAAAAATTTTGAAGTATTTAACCATAGGAGTCTTACCATACCACAGTTCATGAGGACTTTGAGTGCTGTTCACCCGGACGTTTGTTTTGTTGAGAATAATAACGGCAGCAAATGCAGCTTCACCCCAGAAGGTTGCGGGAGTTCCAAACTCATCAAGCATAGCACGAGCCATTTGTTGAACCGTTCTGTTCATCCTTTCCACTACTCCATTTTGCTGAGGAGTCCTTGCGGTAGAGAATTCTCTTCTTATTCCATGTTCTTCACAAAAATTGAAAAATTCATCTGAGGTAAATTCCCCTCCTCGATCAGACCTGAGGCTTTTCATTCTGCGATTTGATTCATTTTCAACCAAGGCTTTGAAAGCTTTGAACTTTTCGAAGGCTTCATCTTTATGCTTCACAAGTCCTATCCAACACATCCTGGAAAAGTCATCAATGAACAATATAAAGTATTCCTATCCACGAGGTGAATTTTTCCTTGATGGACCACATAAATTAGTATGGACAAGTTCAAGTGGCCTACTAGCTAATCCTTCTTTCTCAGGGAAATTAGTTCTGGTTTGGTTACCAAACTGACATGATTTTCATATTGTATTGTCTGGAATTATGATGTTAGGGAGATCACGAACCGCTTGATATTTGCATGCTTTCCTTATCTGAGAGAAGCTTAGATGCCCCAGTCTTCTGTGCCATAGCCAGTGTTCATCATTCTTTCTTAGATAGCATTGTTGTTGTCCTCCTTTGAGTATGTATAAATTATTTGGAGTTCTTATGCCTTTGATCGCTGTTTCTCCTGTATCAAGCTCACAAAAAATACATCCATTTGATCGAAATATTACCTCATTTCCTTGATCACACATTTGACTAACACTCAATAGATTATGCTTTAAGCCATCAACATACATAACATTTCTAGCTTTGACCTTTTCTTTCAAAAGGACAAAACCTTTACCTTTTATGAGAGTAGGGGTGTAATTTCCAAATGAGACCTTCCTTTCCTTTTCTAAGCCACTATATGACTGAAGATTTTCTTTATCACCTGTCATATGTTTCGAGCATCCACTGTCGATGTACCACTGATTTTCCTGCCCTTCCACATATAAGGCTATACCACATCTTTCTGGTTGCGGTTCTTTCATTCTCCATGTTTTGGGACTCAATGAAGCTTGCTCCTTCTGAGTTGTTTGCTGAAACCTACTCCTGCAATCATAATCTTCATAGAACATTCTATTTCATTTTCAAGAGCAGAAAAGTTATTGTAGTTCCTTTTCATGGTCTGAGTCATACTCTTTTGTTTTTGTACTTCTCTAGTCATGATGGTCTTGTAGGCAACACATTGAGAAGCTTTGTGTCTAAAGTTATGACAAGAGAAACATTGGCCATTGAAGAAATTCCTGCGATTATCAAACCTACCGACCAAATGATTGTAGTTTCCATTGACATCCATTCTTGAGGTAAATTGAGAATGATTTACCTGTGGTTGGTTGTAGCTTCTGTTCATCCTTGAAGTAGATTGCCCTCGATTTATTTGGTGATCTTTGTTCATCCTTGAAGTAAATTGTCCCTGATTTACCTAGTGATTTGCTTTATGCCTTTGTTGTTGATTGTCGATCTGTTCACTTCTCCTTGTTGCATCAAGATAACTTTTGGAGATGGATGGCTTCTATGCCTGAGATGCTTCTTCAATATATCCAAGAACTGTCTTGATTAGAGGAGAATGCTGCACCTTGATAATCTCATCTAAAGTTTCAGATCCTTTAGCAAATCTAAGATTAAGAGCTTTTTTTTTCTCAATATCTTTTCTAAGTCCCACAATTTCACATTCTAACTTTTCATTGTGTTTTTCCCTTTCAGCAATTGGAATGTTAGAGTATCTATAATCATATCTTTTCTTCAAACAAATTTTAAGTTAGGAAATTTATTCATAAAGACTTCTTCACTAAGCATCCAAGAAATCATCAATCTTCAAAAGCCATCAAGTCTATAATCATTACATTGTTCATCTTCATCACTATTTGAAAATCCATCATTGTCTTCATGTGTATAATAACTCTTCTTACTTACATTCTGTTTTCTGTTCCATCTAATTGGTTCCTTACCTTTGTCAAGCTTATCTTTATGAGGACACTTGGCTGCATAGTGACCGACTCTTCCACAAGCAAAGCATTTAAAAGGTAGCTTACCTCTGAATCTTACAGAACCCCATTGAAGGTTCTTGACAAAGTTTGATTCTTCCTCTCCTTCTGACATATTTCCTGACTCATTGTATTCTCCTTTTCCTAAGGCTTTAAATGCAGCTTCTCTCATGTCTGATGGTCCCCCTTTTCTCATTTCGAAGGCAGTTAGGATTCCGTGCAACTGTGACATGGTAATGCTCTATAGATTCTGCTTTTCTTCTATGGTAGAAACTTTTGATTCAAATTTAGAAGACAAATATCTTAAAACCTTTTCAACCAAAGTAACTTCTTTTATCTCTTCACCCAAGTTTATCATGTGATTAACGATCTCATATATTCGTAAGAAATAATTAGCCACACTTTCATCATTGTGTATTATGAGATTTTCATATTGAATTCTAAGAGTTTGTAGTTTTGCACGTTTTCCCTGATGATCTCCTTCATAGCTCAGAACGATCTTGTCCCATATTTATTTCGCAGTTTTGAGCTGCATAACCTTGACGAATTCTGATTGAGATAAACTCCCCAATAGAGTATTGACAGCCTTTGCATTTGTTTCATACTGCTTCTTACCAGCCGTGTCTGTAAGAGTTACTGATGGAAATGTGTATCATGCTTCCACGATATCCCAAACTTCTGTACCACAAGATTGAAGATAGGCTGTGATTCTTACGTTCCAATAGACGAAGTTGCTCCCATCAAAGATTGGTGGCCTGATAGATGCCTCCTTTTCGTAGTTACTCATGATGATATATCTTCTCTCAAGCGATCAAGCTTCTTTTGACAGACTTGCTCTGATTCCAATTGTTGGAAATAATACTAAGAGGGGGGGGGTGAATCAGTATTATCAAGTCAATTATTTTTCATTTCATAATCAGATTTGTATACACTACTTCAGTTAGTGAAAACTGCGTATATACACAACTGTAATTAAGGAAATTCGTGTATAACTTGCAGACTTATAATTTAATTTATTCTTCAGATGTTGATCATTAATCTGTGTGTCAGAACCATATAAACAATAACCAGGAACAATAAAACAGAGCAGACAGTCACACACAAGAACACAAGATATAAGGTGGAAACCCAATGTGGGTGAAAACCACCTGCTGCAATTCGTCTCTATCTTCTTTCAATTAGAAACTTCCTTTCACAATGTTTCCGCACTGGTGCAGTCTTATACCAGTACACAGGCTTCTACCTGCAGAAGGCTACAACCTTCTCTCGTTCTTCAGCTTCTCCTAGAAGGGAGCTACAACCCCCTTAACTCTTGTAGTAGCTGATGTACTAGCACGTAGGCGCTGACCTACAGAAGGCTACAACCTTCTCTTTTCTTCCAGGGACCATGTTTCATAAATTTTCATACTGGATCCATGAATAACATCAATCAAATATCAAATATATTTGCATTAAACAATCTCCTTTGCTCCAATCAAACTGAATCAAACAATTACTTCTCTGAAAACTGTAACCAGAATACAGTAACAGTAACCAGAAACCAATCCTGAAACCAGAACACTGCAAGAGTAGCTAAAACATATTTCATGAGATGTACGCTACTTTAATATGTAGAACCTACGTGCATATGCTTTTGTAATAAGGCCAACCTATGTATACGCAATTTTGAATTACAGAACTAGCGCGTATACGCGCCTTTTCTTCGCTGAACCTGCATATAGATCTATAAAAGATAATCTTACCCTTTTTAGTTATTCAGACATTAGTAATACCCAGATTATCAGATTTATAGATCAAGTCATGCGCCAAACATAACAAATCAAAATCACATAAAGATACTTCTCTTCAAGCCTTAGGATCTTGACCCATCAATAGAACTTATCCTTCTCCTTGCGCTTAGGTTCCTCCTTGATTCAGATCCAGCTATGCACCATAACCCAATGACCAGTATTCTAGATCTTGCTCTTCATTAGATATTCAATGCTAGATTGAATACATTTGCCTAATGATCTCCTTCCCCTTTTATAGTCTTAGGTCTTACTCAATACCATGGTCCAAAACCACTTAGAACCAATACTTGGGTCCAAATACCTGGGATCAACACTTTGGATGAGATACCATGGTCCCAAAACCATAGGTCCAAATACCAAGGACCAAAAACCAATTTTTCCAACAAGTACATGCTTTTCCTTGCATGAAAGTGCGTGCATACATATACGCGTCTTTTTATCGTCTAATCCGCGTGTATACGCGACTTGGTTAAGAGGAACCTGCGTATATCTCTTTTTCTTTCATTCTGAGAGCCTGAACTGTGATCTGTTATTTGAGTGAGTTTCCATCAAGTACAACACCTGTGTCATAGCGCTAAAACTGTGTCATAATTCCAACAATCTCCCCCTTTGGACTTAATGGCAACCCCAAGTCACTCAAATTCATTCTCCCCCTTTGTCATCAAGTGCAAAGGGTTATGCTCCTCCTGAGTACATGCTGAAATCTCTGCTCTGCTGTGTTGTCCATGCTCCCCCTGACTGTAGGCAAACTCTGCAAGAAGATGTTCTACAAGAAGAAACATGACTTTATACATCATAAATGACCTTGCTATCACCAAAGACTCATACATACATCCATCTCCCAACCAAGCAGGGATATAGCAATATTTACTCATCCACCCAACCAAGTGGGGATACACCAAAAGCTTACACCTAATAAAACAAGAACATTACATCATCCATCCCATGCATAGTGGGGAAACCAAAGTAGGCCATTACATGACCTTGATAAGAAAAGAAATACATGACATAGAGACGAAATATCTACAACAAGACTATGATAGTCATCAGCAGCATCTTCCAATCATCATTTAGACCAGCAACCATGTTCTTGCTCAAGACCTGTTCCACCTGAAACCAAAAACAACTATGAAATTGAACCAATATCTTCTAAGATAATGCCAACAATGCAGTATATGCTCCCCTTGAACTTGTGCCGGATGGTCTCTGTCAGACCCATATCAGACTCTTTTCATCCTGAGTCTATCCCACTGATTTCCTTCTATCCAACATATACACGACTGTATCCACAGAAACCAGTGTATGTATGCGGATACGCTTTATCAAACTCGCGTACAACCATTGTTCTTTGAAACATATAATTTCAACATAAAGATGATGCATCAACTACTCCCAGCTTCTGTCTGAGGTATTCAAATGTCTCCTTGGGTAGTGGTTTGGTGAATATATCAGCAACCTGTTCCTTGGAGGGAACATACTCCAATTTGATCTTTTGTTCAAGAACTTGTTCCTGAAGAAAATGATATTTGATACGTATGTGCTTGGTATTCGAATGCATGACTAGATTCTTCGAAATATTGATTGCACTTGTATTATCACATAAAATGGAGATAGGTGGAGTACAAGTGATTTGAATGTCTCGCAAAGTTTGCATCATCCAAAGGAGTTGTGTGCAGCAAGATGCAGCAGCCACATATTTTGCTTTAGCTATAGATAATGCAATTGAGCTTTGTTTCTTGCTGAACCAAGATACTAATCTGGAACCCATAAAGAATGCACCACCACTAGTGCTTTTTCTGTCATCCACGCTTCCTGCCCAATCTGCATCTGTATATGCATGAAGTGTGAGATCTGTATCTCTAGGATACCATAAGCCATAGTTTTGAGTTCTTTGAATATACTTGAAAATTCTTTTAACTGCCTGAAGATGAGTTTCCTTGGGATTTGCCTGAAATCTTTCAACTATTCCCACTGCATGCATGATGTCTGGTCGGGTACCTGTTAGATAGAGTAGACTACCAATCATGGATCCATAGGTTGGTCGATGTACTGCTGTTGATTCATCATTTGTGCTGAGGCTACATCCTGTTACCATAGGGGTCATAGTGGTTTCGAATCCTCCATCCCATATTTCTTCAAGATCTGCTTGAGGTACTTGGTTTGTGATAGAAAAGTACCGTCTTTGTTTTGTTGGACTTGTAAACCAAGAAAGTATGTGAGCTCACCAAGCAGGGACATTTCAAATTATTTTTGCATCACCAAGGCAAAGTTTTGACTCATGTCTTCTTCATTGCTATCAAAGATGATATCATCAACATACACAACAAGTATTAGCAACTTATCATTGTCAATTTTTATATATAGATTGCTATCTATTGATCCCTTTGAAAAATCTTGTTGATGGAGGTACTTATCCAAATGATAATACCAAGCCCTTGGAGCCTGTTTAAGGCCATTGAGAGCCTTTTTGAGTCTGCATACAAGTTTTGGATCATTTCCAAGGATAAACCCATCCGGTTGCTCAATGTACACTTATTCTTCCAAGTCTCCATTAAGAAAGGCAGATTTTACGTCCATTTGATATACTTTGAACTTCTGAGAGCAAGAAACATTCTTATCGCTTCAAGTCTGGCAATTGGTGCAAAAGTTTCTTCAAAGTCTATACCTTCTTGTTGAGCATACCCTTTACAAACAAGTTTTCCCTTGTTTCTAATAACATCTCCATTTTCATTCAGCTTGTTTTTGAATATCCATTTTGTCCCTATGACATTCTTATCATTTGGTCTAGGAACCAACTCCCAAGTGTTATTATTTTTAATCTGCTCAAGTTCTTCATTCATGGCCTTGACCCAACATTCATCTTTGCATGCTTCACTTACAATTCATGGTTCAATGGATGAAAGCGACGCTAGATAGCTTGAAGCTTCTGAAATAGTTCTTCTTGTTTGTACACCTGCCTCTTTATGCCCCAAAATTTGAGTCTCTGGATGATTCTTCTGGACGTACCTGGATGGAGTCTTTTCTTCTACCCTTATCTGTTCTTCTGTTGCCTCATAGGTTTCTTCTTCATCATTAGTCTAATTTGATGTTGAAGGATAGTCCTCATCATTTTCGAAATCTTTGGATTTTACCTACCTTGGATTGTTTCCTGCTTCATCAACCACTACATCAATACTTTCAACAATTTTTCCAAGTCTTTTATTGTAACACTTATATCCTTTACTTCGGGAAGAGTAACCAAGAAGTATGTGATGAGCCCCAATTTTGGTACAATTTGGGCTCATTTTGGCCTATTTTACTTACTCAAACCATTCATCTTTATTTGCTTATGCATGCATTTCTTAGTTTATTCATGTTGTTTGTAGGAGGAAGGTTAGACACTTTATCTACGTGACTAATGCATTGTGATTCCAGGTTTTGGCATTAAAAAGGGAGCAAGAGACAACGAAAAAGGGATAAGGAGACAATAAGGTGGCAATGCTGATTTTGTGGAGAGATGTCCACGGTCTTGGGACATTCCTCGTGATTCCCACCAAGAACTCCGAGCTCAAATCAATCTCCCCTCCGAGCTCTAGAAGTAGCCAGCTGTCCTACAGGAACAGCAGTCATAAACTGTTCTACCAGAACAACAGTTCTGACTGCCTCACAAATCCACAATTAAACTTCAGTTGGACAGCCGAGCTCCTAGAATCAAGGCTACTTGGCGGATCATCATTTTTTTTGTATAAATATGGAGGCCTTAGCCTTAGATAGGTTGTTGAATCTCTCGTTTTATCATTATAATTTTGAAGCAGTCCAGTTTCGTTATTTTGTTGTAAGCCAATTTGGCATGACTTCGAATTATGAATAAAGAAGACAGTTTGTGATCTATTCCTGAGTTTTATTAGGAGACTATAGCTCTCAGGTTAGGGCCCAACTTGAGAGCCATAGATCCCCTCTGTTGTAGTGTTGTTTCCATTTCATTTCCAGCACTTTAAGTTTCGTTTACACATGCAATTCGAATGACAGTTTGATAATTTGATTTTCTTATGAGTTAGATAGATTTTTCTTATGGTACAATTGATTCCACTTGCTTAGTGTAGCAGAGGATATATAACATCCATTGGAGCTCCAGCAAAAATGGTTGTTAAGGCTCACTGCCATCTCTTTTGAAGATTGGGGTGCAGTTCATATCAGACCACCAAAAACACGCATTACTTTGTTTGGTACAGTTATGGTTTGGATTTAGATGCTTCCTTGTCATTTACACTTATCACACATCTCTTCATCACAACCCCATACGTATTTCTCTTTGCGTTTTGGATTACTGTTCAATGAAATCATGGCACACTTAATGTAGGTTGATGCATTTCCGGTTTGATAAACAGTTTTGATCATTTGGTTCATTTACACTCTTCTCCCTCTCGTTTCATTGCCATCCTTTCCATTTTGACCCTGCATGCAACCACGTTTCCTTGACCTACACTGTGTTCTGTCCTTTCCTAAAAGTCTCCCATTCCTCACGTAGCTTCATTCCTTGACCTTTCACCGACATCACTTCAACACACTCCCTACCCCCGTTCCCCATCGCATCCTTCCACTTCTGAGCCATCAATAGCCTGATCCCTACCTCACACATCCCTTCCTACCCTTCCATCACTTTTCCCTCACTTCAATCCTTTAGGGTAGATCATCCTGTAGCAGTTTAGAGACATCCTGTAGAAAACCCTGAGTATCCTGTAGGATCCCCTGCAGACATCCTGTAGGAGGTCATTCACACGGTTGCCGAGCTTCTGAACGTGGAAAACCTCTGTGGATGAATGCCAAGGGTCCATAGGGACCTCACCTAGCCTCCCCAACCTGTCCCACGCTTTCCTTCCTTCTCCATCCAATCTGCACAACCAAACCCTAATAAGCACAAATCACAATCATTCCACCTACTTAATGAAAAGTACAAAAACATGTCTTTTATAATGCCAGTAGTTTAGATCCATGCATTTCCACTTATTAGATGTAGCAGCAGCATTGGTAGAAGTGTTACTCATCTTCATTGCTTTATAGAGATTAGACTAGTTAAATTAGGGTTTCCTAGGTTTACATGCTTTGATTTACTTTTAGTTCATTTTTGTCAAGTAGCTTAGTCTCCTT
>APFE030118765.1:39282-77774 GCA_000404065.3 Pinus taeda | reverse complement strand
CCACCAAGAACTCCGAGCTCCAATCAATCTCCCCTCCGAGCTTCAGAAGCAGCCAGCTGTCCTACAGGAACAGCAGTTAGAAACTATTCTACCAGAACAACAGTTCTGACTGCCTCACAAATCGGCAGTTAAACTCCAGTTGGACAGCCGAGCTCCTAGAATCAAGGCTACTTGGCGGATCATCATTTTTTTGTATAAATATGGAGGCCTTAGCCTTAGACAGGTTGTTGAATCTCTCGGTTTATCATTATAATTTTGAAGCAGTTCAGTTTCGTTCTTTTGCTGTAAGCCAATTTGGCATGACTTTGAATTATGAATAAAGAAGATAGTTTGTGATCTATTCCTGAGTTTTATTAGGAGACTATAGCTCTCAGGTTAGGGCCCAACCTGAGAGCCATAGATCCCCTCTGTTGTAGTGTTGTTTCCATTTCATTTCCAGCACTTTAAGTTTCGTTTACACATGCAATTTGAATGACAGTTTGATAATTTGATTTTCTTCTGAGTAAGATAGATTTTGCTTATGGTACGATTGATTCCACTTGCTTAGTGTAGCAGAGGATATATAACATCCATTGGAGCTCCAGCAAAAACGGTTGTTAAGGCTCACTGCCATCTCTTTTGAAGATTGGGGTGCAGTCCATAGAAGACCACCAAAAACACGCATTACTTTGTTTGTTACAGTTATGGTTTGGATTTATATGCTTCCTTGTCATTTACACTTATCACACATCTCTTCATCACAACCCCATACGTATTTCTCTTTGCGTTTTGGATTACTGTTCAATGAAATCATGGCACAGTTAATGTAGGTTGATGCATTTCCGGTTTGATAAACAGTTTTGATCATTTGTTTCATTTACACTTTTCTCCCTCTCGTTTCATTGCCATCCTTTCCATTTTGATCCTGCATGCAACCACGTTTCCTTGACCTACACTGCGTTCTGTCCTTCCCTAAAAGTCTCCCATTCCTCACGTAGCTTCATTCCTTGACCTTTCACAGACATCACTTCAACACACTCCCTACACCCGTTTCCCATCTCATCCTTCCACTTCTGAGCCATCACCAGCCTGATCCCTACCTCACACATTCCTTCCTACCCTTCCATCACTTTTCCCTCACTTCAATCCTTCATGGTAGATCATCCTGTAGCAGTTTAGAGACATCCTGTAGAAAACCCTGAGTATCCTGTAGGATCCCCTGCAGACATCCTGTAGGAGGTCATTCACGCGGTTGCCGAGCTTTTGAACGTGGAAAACCTCTGTGGATGAATGCCAAGGGTCCATAGGGACCTCACCTAGCCTCCCCAACCTGTCCCACGCTTTCTTTCCTTCTCCATCCAATCTGCACAACCAAACCCTAATAAGCAAAAAATCACAATCATTCCACCTACTTAATGAAAAGTACAAAAACATGTCTTTTATAATGCCAGTAGTTTAGATCCATGCATTTCCACTTATTAGATGTAGCAGCAGCATTGGTAGAAGTGTTACTCATCTTCATTGCTTTATAGAGATTAGACTAGTTAAATTAGGGTTTCCTAGGTTTACATGTTTTGATTTACTTTTAGTTCATTTTTGTCAAGTAGCTTAGTCTCCTTTGAGCTAGCTTTCGTCCATCATTGATAAAGCTTCTTCTGTGATCCTATAGAAGTTGGCTTGAGCCCTAGCGGACTTGTGCCAGCTGACCAAGTGACAGCTGCGACAAGAGCTAGTACTTGTGCATATAGCACCGTCGCTTCCAAGTTTGTACGAACAACCGGGTTGATAAAATGAGAGACATGAATCCTCAGGAGTTTTAGCATTACTGCTACAATACTGGAGCTCACTAGTATGCCTTCATCTGCTCTAGGTTCAAACTTGCCAAGGTTTTCATCAGTCCTTTTGATGTAACATTTGCTTCCAAAAATTTTGAAGTATTTAACCGTAGGAGTCTTAACATACCACGGTTCATGAGGAGTTTTAGTTCTGTTCACCCGGAAGTTTGTTTTGTTGAGAATAGTAACGGCAACAAATGTAGCTTCACCTCAGAAGGTTGCGGGAGTTCCAAACTCATCAAGCATAGCACGAGCCATTTGTTGAACTGTTTTGTTCATCCTTTCCACTACTCCATTTTGCTGAGGAGTCCTTGCAGTAGAGAATTCTCTTCTTATTCCATGTTCTTCACAAAAATTGAAAAATTCATTCGAGGTAAATTCCCCTCCTCGATCAGACCTAAGGCATTTGATTCTGCGATCTGATTCATTTTCAACCATGGTTTTAAAAGCTTTGAACTTTTCGAAGGCTTCATCTTTATGCTTCACAAGTCCTATCTGTTATCACTCAGGTTGTCCCTAAGCGCTCCTGAAAGGGATACGGCCGAGGTAACCACAAACCAATCTTTGGATTACAGGTTCTAGCCCACCTGCAATCAGAGAGGGCTCTCTCTTAATGATTCTAGCTTTGTTGATGATGATTTTAGGCTAGTTATTGGGTTCAAGGGGTTTTGTTTGTGTTTGGGTGGAAGGCAGATGCTTTCAAGTAGAGAGGCAATGCATAGAGTGACAAGTTCCAAACCATTGGAAATGGATTCATGGAGTAAGACTGCTGGTGTGTTTTCTTGGTCACAAGAGGAAAAAGGGGCAAGGTAGCTATTCATGAAACAATACTTGAGCTTAAATGGATATGGATTACAGGCTAAGAAATGAGAGGCAACGAAGAATCTCTCAATCAGGTTAGCAGAGGGAAGATGAATGAGCCTTATTTAGGAGCAGCTAAGAATTCCTAAATAACAGTCATTCATATCTGAACTAGAGAAAATATGAGCCATAAGGAATCCATATTTATGCCTAAATCAAGAGGAAAACATTAAGAAGCCATAGAAACTGAGCATAGAGTGTAGGTAGGCAAATTCTAAACCAGACTTTTGTTCTGTGACTTGAGCATATGTGAAATTGAAATAACAGAGGTAAGGAATACTTATTGATTCATAAAACTACACAAGATTTCCCTCATTCACTCTTCAGAGACATTAACAACACATCAAACAGTCCATTCTCCAAGCTTTCAACAATCTTTGATTAAGTAAAACATATCAGATACAGAGCGAGTCTCTCCTGGAGCGCATTCACAGATCAACCAACCAACAACAACCCTCTAAATAATGAATTAGGGTTGTTTATATAGGGAAAATATCCAAAAGTATTTATTACAGCTGACCTAAACAGGTCTGTAGGAAAAAAGCTTTTTAAACCTAAACTTGTGCTGAAATTAAATGCAAGTAAATATCTATTGAGCCGTGCCGGAGGCAGCCAGATCAAAATGAATTAATATGGTGTCCTTGGTGGCTCGATGCACTACTTCTGGAATAACTGTGCTTTGAGCTTTGCGGCGCCGCCTTCATGTGTCTTCATACACTGTTTTGCAAAGTCTGGGCTTTAAATCACTTGAATTGCCTCCTTAGGTGGTTCTGCTGCTGCTGAGTGGCTTTGGATCGTATTAAATCTGATATGACTCGGCTTTAATTGCCTTTAACTCTGTTCTGGTATTCATTGACTTTGTTTGGATGGTCTTTAATGCTCCTCTGCTTTGATGTTTAGTTTCTCCACTGATATTGATGACTGATACACTTTGCCGCAACACTGATACTCTTTGATTGAATATGGGCTTTATCTTTCCTTTGATACGCTTTAACACTTGGATCGGGACTCTCTTTCTCTGCTGATCTTCTTTAAACTGTTAAATCGCCCTTTTTATCTCTTTTCGACAAAAAATAACTACTGCAAACCACACGCCGGATGAGGCTTTCCATTTTTGCCCATTTTCCTTAGCGATGCGCGATTAGCGCTAATCGCGCATCGAAAACTACCTCATTTTTTCATTTCGGGCATCCTTTGCTGCGATTTTCGCCTTTCGCGCCTTTTTGGCGGGTGACATCAGCATGACGTCAGCGGTGGGACCCAGTACGGCGGATGATGTCAGCGGGGTGATATGGATAATGATGTCAGCATGACACAGTGGCAGGGTGATGACGTCAGCGGGTGATAAGGCACAGGTACAACACAGTGGTAGGCGACGTGGCGGCAACGTCATGTGGTGACGTAGGCAAGCGGGGAGGGTGATAAGCAGTTTGCGTCGAACTGCTTTTGGTACGGGAGTGGTAAGTGTCAGGGGCGGCCCGATGCAATAGGCGGCCGACAGCTGTCCCAGTGTACGACGATGAAACCGTCGACCATCGGGTACTATCGCACCGCTGTGAAGGGGCGCCTGATATTCATTAGGGCCATCGGATCTGGGAAGGCTGATCCTACGGTGAACGGGAGGACAACATGATCGGGGTTTAGTGGAAAAGCGCACCCGATAAAGGTTAATTATTCGCAGCTTCGGGTGGGTTTTAGACTTTAGGTTTTGGGTTTAATGTGTTTTGGCGTGGGAGTATAGTTTTTCGTTCAACCAAGTGTTTAAATGAAATCCATAATAATATGTATGCACGGAGGGTAATGGTATGGTTTTATGTGTGGGGGGGGTTTAATATGGTTATTTATTTAACCAGAAGTTAAATAAATCCCAAGGATAATGGACGCGGAGGGGCTAACAATGGGTCCCAAATGGACCTAGTGTTTCCCGACTTTTAGTATTTGGCTATAGTTGCCAAGGGGAGGAATATTTGGTGTTTTTTGGGGTTTTTATATAGTATCTTGTAGAATAGGGGTTAGGGGAAATGATTTAGGGAGCTAGATAATAGGGTTAGATGTTAATATGGTTTGTGATAAGAAAGCGCTAAGTTTAGAGATCTTAGGCTTAAAAGGGGAGATAGAACTTTGTAGAGGACATATGAACACTCCTTAAGTAAAGCAAATCTTTACTAAGGGAAATGATATGAAACATGATGGATTTAAGAGCTATCAAGCAGATCTTGACCTCTTTGGGGAAGTTAGTGAATGATTTGGTGAAGATGAAGAAGGGGGAGTTAGACATGCCTCGCTTGAGTTGCTCCAAATGGATTTTTGCCTTGCAATTGTGATTTGAATAGATATAACACTTGAAAACATGAAACTGATCACAATCATTGATTCTACAACCACAAAACTACCTACCCAACCTACTTACCTAGCATTTTCTCTTCTTTTTGGTTTGGGTGCACTTGAACTAGCAAACCCAACTTTTCAACTTTTCTTTTGGCTATCCTCCTATCTAAATCTGCCCTTATAGCTTCCAGGGGCTCAGATTAAGCTGTTGAGCACCCTTGTTTTTCTACCTAGCTAAGATCTACCAAGATTAAATAGTTTTGGACAGATATTCATTCTCTATCTTCTAAAACAAGCAATTTAAACCTAGGGAAGCCAAGATTAAGTTGTTTGGCTTTCCTTTTTAACTGAAAATTCTTCAAAAAATGGAATAACTCATCAAAATTGGAATACAACAGAGGCACTTAGACTAGCACACTCTCATGGCATCCTTCCTTGGCCTCTTTCTTAGCAAATATGGAGCATTGCAGTATGCATTGTACGACATATTTGGCATGTAAAAATGTCGATCATGAAAGATGAATAACCTGCTGCGGCAGGAGGCTAACACTATCCAACACATCCTGGAAAAGTCATCAATGAACAATATAAAGTATTCCTCTCCACAAGGTGACTTTTTCCTTGATGGACCACATAAATCAGTATGGAGAAGTGCAAGTGGCCTACTAGTTGATCCTTCCTTCTCAGGGAAATTAGTTGTGGTTTTCTTACCAAACTGACATGATTTGCATATTGTATTGTCTGGAATTCTGATGTCAGGGAGATCACAAACCGCCTGATATTTGCATGCTTTCCTTATCTGAGAGAAGCTTAGATGCCCCAGTCTTCTATGCCATAGCCAATGTTCATCATTCTTGCTTAGATAACATTGTTTTTTTCATCCTTTGAGTATGTATAAATTATTTGGAGTTCTGATGCCTTTGATCACTGTTTCTCCTGTATTAAGCTCATGAACAATACATCCATTTGATCGAAATATTACCTCAATTCCTTGATCACACATTTGACTGACACTCAATATATTATGCTTTAATCCATCAACATACCTAACATTTCCAGCTTTGACCTTTTCTTTCAAAAGAACAGAACCTTTAACTTTTATGAGAGTAGGGGTGTCATTTCCAAATGAGACATTCCTTTCCTTTTCTAAGGCATTATATGACTGAAGATTTTCTTTATCACCTGTCATATGTTTCGAGCATCCACTGTCGATGTACCACTGATTTTCCTGCCCTTCTCCATATAAGGCTATACCACATCTTTCTGGTTGGGGTTCTTTCTTTCTCCATGTTTTGGGACTCATTGAATCTTGCTCCTTCTGAGTTGTTTGCCGAAACCTACTCCTGCATTCAGAATCTTCATGACCGAAGTTGTTACAAATAGAACATTCTATTTCATTTTCAAGAGCAGAAAAGTTATTGTAGGTCCTTTTCATGATCCCAGTCATACTCCTTTGTTTTTTGTGCTTCTCTAGTCATGATGGTTCTTGTAGGCAACACATTGAGCAGCTTTGTGTCCAAAGTTATGACAAGAGAAACATTGGCCATTGAAGAAATTCCTGTGATTATCAAACCTACCGACCAAATGATTGTAGTTTCCATTGACATCCATTCTTGAGGTAAATTGAGAATGATTTACCTGTGGTTGGTTGTAGCTTCTGTTCATCCTTGAAGTAGACTGCCCTCGATTTATTTGGTGATCTCTTTTCATCCTTAAAGTAAATTTTCCCTGATTTACCTGGTGATCTTCTTTATGCCTTTGTTGTCGATTGTCGATCTGTTCACTTCTCCTTGCTGCATCAAGATAACTTTTGGAGGTGGATGGGTTCTGTGCTTGATATGCTTCTTTAGTATATCCAACACCTGTCTTGATTAGAGGAGAACGTTGCACTTTGATAATCTCATCTAAAGTTTCAGATCCTTTAGCAAATCTAAGATTAAGAGCTCTTTTTTTTCTCAATATCTTTTCTAAGTCCCACAATTTCACATTCTAACATTTCATTGTATTTTTCCCTTTCAGCAACTTGGAATGTTAGAGTATCTATAATCATATTCTTTTCTTCTAAACAAATTTTAAGTTTAGAAATTTCTTCATAAAGACCTTCTTCATCTATAGCATCCAAGAAATCATCATCTTCAAAAGCCATCAAAAGTCTATAATCATTACATTGTTCATCTTCATCACTATTTGAAAATCCATCACTGCCTTAATGTGTATAATAGCTCTTCTTACTTACATTCTGTTTTCTGTTCCATATAACTGGTTCCTTACCTTTGTCAAGCTTATCTTTATGACGACACTTGGTTGCATAGTGACCGACTCTTGCACAAGCAAAGCATTTAAAAGGTAGCTTATCTCTGAATCTTCCAGAACCCCGTTGAAGGTTCTTGACAAAGTTTGATTCTTCCTCTCCTTCTGACATATGTCCTGACTCATTGTATTCTCCTTTTCCTGAGGCTATGAATGCAGCTTCTCTCATGTCTAATGGTCCCGCTTTTCTCATTTCGAAGGCAGTTAGGATTCCATGCAGCTGTGACATGGTAATGCTTTGTAGATTCTGCTTTTCTTCTATGGTAGAAACTTTTGATTCAAATTTAGAAGACAAATATCTTAGAACCTTTTCAACCAAAGTAACTTCTTTTATCTCTTCACCCAAGTTTTTCATGCGATTAACAATCTCATCTATTCGTAAGAAATAATTAGCCACACTTTCATCATTGTGCATTATGAGATTTTGATATTGAATTCTGAGAGTTTGTAGTTTTGCAAGTTTTACCTAATCATCTCCTTTATAGCTTAGAATGATCTTGTCCCATATTTCTTTTGCGGTTTTGAGCTGCATAACCTTGACAAATTCTGATTGAGATAAACTCCCCAATAGAGTATTGACAACCTTTGCATTTGTTTCATACTGCTTCTTACCAGCTGTGTCTGTAGGAGTTGTTGATGGAAATGTGTATCCTGCTTCCACAATATCCCAAACTTCTGTACCATAAGATTGAAGATAGGCTGTGATTCTTACCTTCCAATAGATGAAGTTGCTCCCATCAAAGATTGGTGGCCTGATAGATGCCTCCTTTTTGTAGTTGCTCATGATGATAGATCTTCCTTCAAGCGATCAAGCTTCTTCTAAAGGACCTGCTCTGATTCCAATTGTTGGAAATAATACTAAGAGGGGGGGTGAATCAGTGTTATCAAGTCAATTATTTTTCATTTCATAATCAGATTTGTATACACTACTTCAGTTAGTGAAAATTGTGTATATACGCAATTGTAATTAAGGAAACTCGCGTATAACCTGCAGATTTATAATTTAATTTATTCTTCAGATGTTGATCATTAATCTGTGTGTCAGAACCATATAAACAGTAACCAGGAACAGTAAAACAGAGTAGAAAGTCACACACAAGAACACAAGATATAAGGTGGAAACCCAATGTGGGTGAAAACCACCTGCTGCAATTTGTCTCTATATTCTTTCAATTAGAAACTTCCTTTTACAATGTTTCTGTACTGGTGCAGTATTATACCAGTACGCAGGCTTCTACCTGTAGAAGGCTACAACCTTCTCTCGTTCTCCAGCTTCTCCTGGAAGGGAGCTATAACCCCCTTAGCTCTTGTACTAGCTGATGTACTAGTACGTAGGTGCTGACCTACAGAAGGCTACAACATCCTTTTTCTTCCAGGGCCACGTTTCATAAATTTTCAGACTGGATCCATGAATAACATCAATCAAACATCAAATATATCTGCATCAACCAATCTCCTTTGCTCCAATCAAGTTGAATCAAACAATTACTTCTCTGAAAACTGCAACCAGAATACAGTAACAATGACCAGAAACCAATCCTGAAACCAGAACACTGCAGAAGTAGCTAAAACATATTTCATGAGACGTACGCTACTTCAATATGTAGAACATGCGTGGATACGCTTCTGTAATAAGGCCAACATGCGTATACGCAATTTTGAATTACCGAACCAGTGTGTATACGTGCCTTTTCTTTGTTGAACTTGCATACAGATCTATAAAAGTTAATCTTACCATTTTCAGTTATTCAAACATTACCCAGATTATCATATTTATAGATCAAGTCATGCACCAAATATAATATATCAAAATCGCACAAAGATACTTCTCTTCAAGCCTTAGGATCTTGACCCATCAATAGAACTTATCCTTCTCCTTGCGCTCAGGTTCCTCCTTGATTCAGATCCAGCTATGCACCATAACCCAATGACCAGTATTCTAGACCTTGCTCTTCATTAGATATTCAATGCTAGAGTGAATACCTTTGCCTAATGATTTCCTTCCCCTTTTATAGTCTTAGGCCTTACTCAATACCATGGTCCAAAAACACTTAGAACCAATACCTGGGATCAACACTTCGGACGAGATATCATGGCCCCAAAACCATAGGTCCAAATACCAAGGACCAAAAACCAAGTTTTCCCACAAGTAGCTGCTTTTCCTTGCATGAAAGTGTGTGCATACATATATGTGTATTTTTATCGTCTAACCCGTGTGTATATGCAACTTGGTTAAGAGGAACCTGCATATATCTCTTTTTCTTTCATTTTGAGAGCTTGAACTGTGATTTGTCATTTGAGTGAGTTTCCATCAAGTACAACACCTGTGTCATAGCGCTAAAACTGTGTCATAATGCCAACAATTAATCCCTAGGTTTCTAGTGTGGACGGTATGGAAAGAACGAAACAGAAGAGTGTTTCAAAATGAAGCTAAAACCATATAGTTTATTAAAGCCACAATATTGCAAAACATGAGGGAAACGGTTCTTACCAGATGGAAAGCAGAACAGAACAAGGATTTCTTAGTGACTGACTTACAAATTTTGCAGGCATTTGGAATTGAGACAGGTTCCATCTTTGTTTCTTCTAAACCACGACAACAACAAGGCCCCTCCATGAATGTTTGGTCACCACCACCAGCAGAGTTTCACAAACTCAGCTTTGACGGGGCTTCTCGTGGAAATCCTGGTCCGTCAAGTATAGGAGGTGTCCTCCGAGATTACAAAGGGGAAATTCAACATATTTTCAGTTAATCGTTGGGTGAAGGCACCAACAATGAGATGGAATTCGCAGCTCTTGAACAAGGGTTACGAATTCTAATTTGTCTGGGAATAGGAGCTACAATGGTGGAAGGGGATTCTCTTTTGGCTATCAATGCCGCAAGGAGAATGTAGACGGGGTCGAAACCGAGTAAGGTAACGAAGCATTGGAGGTTGGACAAGGTCACAGAGCTCATAGCAGAGCACCTCTCAAGCCTTGATGGAATCATCCTACAAGCAGTAAGAAGAACGACAAACGCGGTGGCTGATTGTTTGGCCAACTACAGGATCGATCACCACTTCACCTACCCAGACACCTGCTGGCATGATGTCACATGCACAAAACTTCGGGATAAGTTTTACATCTTTCAAGACAAGACATCCATTATGGTGAGGAGGGGTGTGGTAGTATGAGGGGTCACACCTTAGTAGCGAATGAAGATAGTTGAACATAGGAATAACGGGCGATAGGCCCATGGAGTTCATGAGGAAGAGTGGGAAATCATACACAAGTACAAAGTTCATCGATCGAGGAGGGAAATCAACAAAAAATATGTTCGGTTTCATCATCAATACGAAAGGGAGGACACATGGCTATCAAACAATAGCCTCAAGCGTGGCGAAATTAAGGCTCTGGATACGCATCATGAGCAGGTGGTGGCAAACCAGAATGGTAGTTATTATGGCAGGAACAGCATATCTCCGACGGCGAAGTGGGAGATCCCACACCAGACCCTCCCACCCTCAACTATATCTAAGGCATCCAACCAGAAGATCATAACACGGCTCTCTCCTGGCTCGCTTCTTAGCAATCGCAGTGCTGCTAGGATTTTCAGTGTTTCCTCGACTTGCAATAACATTATGGTATGTGAGGGTAGTAGGAATGTTTATGCTATCTGGGACATGCAGAAAGCCCAGGAGGCCTATGAAACTAGAACCACTCAAAAAGAAAAACGCAAAATCAAGGAGCTCGAAGCCACAGTTACAGAGGAGGAAGAACGTTTGGGCACGCAAGCTCTGGAGACGGAAATGGATTGGCTAGCTGAGCTAGGCACAATGACTACAAGAGCAACTCAATTTGTTCGAACCCAAGGAGAAATGTGGAGAATGAAAACTATGCTGGCCAAAGCGCTCAGTGCGTAGGTTAAAGATATTAAAAGAGCTCACCAGGCCATCTCTCTCGTTTCTACAGAGAATTTGGCTAAGCTTGATGCCATGGAATTCAATTTCAGTGCCCTAACTCAGGAAGTCATAATCCTTTCGCAAAAGTTGAGTGTCCTCATCAGTATCCTCAGGCTCTCTACTCGTCAGGGATCCAGGGCTGCGATGGAAGTACCAGAGGAGGCAACTGACACCAGCCAGGTGAAGCGCCCCACTCCTTAGAGGATTCTGTAGCCTAAGAATTTGACCGTAATGGCCGGCCCAAGTGCGCCCAACACAAACTATGTGATTTTGAAGCTGTAATAGCTTCTCTGTTCCTGTTTCTCTTTTAGTTTTGTATTTCTCTGTCGTAGCTATAGAGGTCCTCCAAGCCCTCTTTTTTTTTGGAACTACTGTCCAACAGCCCAGGGTGGTGGCTTTTCTGATTTTAACCCCTCTTTAGGCAGCCCTGCATGGTTAGCCTCGGGTTTAGTAGATGAAGTTTCAGCTCCTTATAGTCATTTTCAGCATGCGGGAATGTTTTGGCTTTGTCTGTGCGTGCAAACCTTTTTGTATCCTATGTATTTTATGAATTAATATAAAACTGCTAATTTACAAAAAAAAAGGTGGATTTGGTAAAAACATATGATAAGGTAAATTGGGGTTTTCTAGGACTCCTATTAGATGTTTTCTTTGAATTTCAAGTAACAAACTCAATTATGTGTTGTATTTCCTTTGTTAATTTTGCAGTCCTAGTTAGTGGTTCACCTTTTGCCTTATTTTTAGCCTCTAGCGGTCTCCGATAGGGATGTTCCCTGTCTTCGCTGTTATTTATTCTTTTTATTGAAGGTTTAAGTGGGATGATATCTATGGCCAAGTCTAATGGTTCCTTGAAGGGTTTTAAGATTTCCAAAAACATAGCTCTTACTCATTTTCTCTTTGTGGATAATGTCTTGATCTTTGGAGAGGGATCGGTTAGAGAATGCAAGATCTTCAACTCTATTTTTGACTCCTTTTTTGCAGCCACTAGAATGTTGATCAACCAAGGTAAGTCCTACTTTTATATGCACAATGCCACAACTGATATCTCTGAGAGGATTATCATCTTTCTCCCATTCAAAATGGCATCTTTGGAGCAATGACTTACCTATCTCGGTTATCGACTCAAGCCTAATTGTTACTTGGTTGAAAACTAGAATTGGCTTCTTAAACGTAGTGTGCGACGCATTAACAACTGGTGCTACAAGTGGTTTTTGATAGGTGGTAGGAAGACACTTGTAAAATCAGTATTTGAGAGTATACTGGTTTACTAGCTCCCATTGTCTAAGGTCCTGTTGAAGCCCCGAAAATTGGGTCTATAACAAGGGGGATACCCACTCGATCTGGACCATGGTTAGCAGCTCCTTTTCCGTTTGGTATAGTGGGTCCGACTAGGGATATGGGACCAGTTTCCCAATATGTGTATGTGTGTTGAGAATTGATATTTCTTAACTAATGATTCCTAAGTAAAATGCTTTCTTTATTCTAAATCTAATCTATCAACGTGCAATTGTAATCTAATAAACAAAAATATCTAATTCTAAACTAAACCGGGATGTAATCTTTCCTTTATGCGATCTAAAATGATTTTAAATGACAGTTGGTAATAAAGATCATTCAACTACTATGACAAAATAATTCAATAAAGATAAACCATTTCATATAAAAAGTTAGATGAAACACTTGTGAAAAACATATCGCATAGTAAGCTATTCATATACTAGGCATAAATAAATAGCTATCACCGTACAAAAGTGCCAAATGATAACTCAAGCATTTAAGCATTCATATATAAATAACTAAACATGAATATCACCATAACACATAAGCAGAAACAGTTAAGAAATAAAAGTACCATTTATAACTAGTTCTACTCATGAGCTCCAGTAATAATGATCTATTTCTTCTTAATCCAACATCCACTAAGAGTACAGAAGTGTAACATCAGTAGTATATATTAAACGCATATGTCAATAAATCCTAATCCATTCATTCATCAAAACCTCCTTGGAGGGTGCAAAAGTGCATGTTCTGAGGACAAGTTTTTGATAATTTTTTGGACCCTTTTATAAATGCATGAGAAGGGTTTAAATACTACTAACTAATTCTAAAACTAATTATTACAAAAATGTAGGATGCGATTTAAATGACCGTCCTAATTTCAAGCAAAAATAAAGCAAAACTAAAAATAAAACTGAATCTAAAACTAAAACTACTAACTAACTATTTATGTATCTGCTCCTTGAAGTCGCAAGCGTTCAACATTTACTTGAGGAGAGTTGGCTGGCCGACTTCTGATTTTAGCTGTCCTGTGAAAACGAAATTGGTAAGAGTTGGCGCCATCTTCTTGGCAGAATTGATGACACATTTGAGAGTCATGCAATGGTTGTGTGGTTTTACCAAGTACGCCCAGTAAGAATCCCAATTCAACTTGGTTAGCTTTTGGATTGATTCTGCCTTTTCTTGAGCCTTCTGTACCCAACTTGTTTGTAGACGCTGCACATTTGGTAGATATCTACACATCGCTTGGTGATATACCTGATAAATATTACTAGTTTTGAGTTCCAATTTTACTTTCCGTCTTTAGCGCTTTTTCCCTGCAAATTCTTGTGCTCACAGGTGATTGAGAAATTTGAGGCTTTCCATCTCGAGGGGTTTTGCCTGGCGATGCCTCCGTTTCTTGATCCGGGCTTCCCTGATGTGATTTTCACCTCTTGCGCGTTTTGTTAGAGGATATAAAGCTTAAATTTTGTAGAAAGAACGGTTTTATACGTTCTTGGTTATGAGCTTTGATTTCTTTATACGTGATATCAACATTATTTAGTACTCTTTTTAACCATGTCTATATACGGGAGAATTTTGGGTCTTGCCGCTATCCTGTGTAAGAACAAACATGCTAGATCTGTAATCGATGCCTCAGAAGACCCGTGTGAGCCTGCAGTGGTCGTTACCTCCATTACCTTGGGATATTCTTCCTCAAGTAAACTATACATGCCTTCCCAAGTAGTGACACCAGCGCCTTTGTTGCAGGTGGTGTCTGCGTACAAGGTAGTCATCTCTTTATCTTCAGTACTGAGAGCTTTACCCTTCTTTCCCATAATATCTTTAACTCTGCTCTGTATACTTCTCAGTTCTTCACTCCTGCAGTTTACAAATGAGGTGAGAACGATGATAAGAAAAGGTGACGGGAAATTTTTAAATACGGAAAACATATAAAAGATATCACCTTACGTGAACTGGCTCCTTGATAAGATCAAAACCATATTTCATTAATGATTTCCAACTAACTCGTTAATTAACATAAATGCACATAACTAGGCCTTGGTTTATGGAAAAATCTTTCTCGAAAAACGGTCCGTGCAGATCTGCGATAAGGCGATTTTGCGATTTTCTTCGCTATATCGCAGATCACAATATCGCAATATCACAGTTCCTTTACGTGCGACAAGCATCCGTTAATGTGTTTTCTGCTAAATGCGCCATCGCATATCGGTGTTTTAAGGCACTTCAACGTAGGTGAGGTTTAAGGCATGCGATGCGATGAGGTTTTATCGATGTGTGATTTCGCATCGCAATTTCGCATTTTTAGAATTCCGCTTGTGAGAAGGTATCCTTTACCCTTTTTGCGATGCGACGTGTTTAAGGAGTGATTTTATTCTTAACCTACCATAAAACTTAAGTCTTTTTAGATGTTTGAGGGTATTCTCCTAAGTTTATGATAGTAAGTTTTATTGAAAAAGGAAATACAGGCATTAATCGATTTTTTTTAATTTTTGAATAAGGGTCCCCACTTATTTAGTATTAGTGATAACACTAAATAAGAAGGGGGGTTCTTGTTGGCCACAACAATTGGCGATTCACTTGGAAGAACCAGTTATCTCTTCTTTTCTTTTTGAATTTCCTAAACTTCCAAAATAGATTTTTTCTAGAAAATCAAACTTTATTTAGAAAGATAAAATACACTATGTTTTTCAGCCGTCAATGATAGTTTGTTTTGTCTATGTCAACTTTGTTTATTTACTTCCTGGAGCAAGTCATTGTATTTACATCAGTCACTACTTGGTTTATAAAGATAAAAACGAAGCCTTCTCTGTAAATCAATTTTAAATATGCTCATTTGTCGTAGGTAGAGCCACTGCTGCCAGCAGGCGTTTATAGCCTCGACAGGGTTACCTGTTACCTAGCAATGATCCTATATCCCACTTGGAGAAATATACAATTTTCAAAGAGAAACCCATATCTACACTTATTGCTTTCATTTTATTTTAATCCTTAAAGAACAATGCCTTGGTTTGATAGCCAAATTATGACAGTGCCACTCACTTGATTTATAGCTTTGCTGAATAAGCTGGCTCGTGATGAGACCCCTTGTCTTTTGATTGCAACAATTGAGTTATTGCCCTATTGTTGTATGCAGTTTTGGAAAAGTCAGCAAGTTATAATATCTATGATCATGATAAGTCGGCTCGTGATGAGACCTCTTATTCTTTAAGTTTTAAAGTATATCATTGGATTATTCCCTGAAGCTTGTGATTCCTTAAGTGGGGAGGAAGTCATTGTTTCCTTAAGAATAGCTCTGGACGACAATGGTAGAGTTTTTGGAAAGAGCTTTTCTACAAAGAATCTTTGTTTTGTTATTGATGCCTTTCATTGGACTGATATAAAACAAATTCCCACTAAAGGTAGCTTTTTATCAAAATTTACAAGGTTGAAACTAGTATCATATTTAGGCTTATAGCTTTTTGACTGTATCTTTCAATAATAATGACCAACTTTCTAGATTATTTCTATTTATACAAGTAAAAAAAACAAAATCTAAAAGAAATACTTGTCCTTTTCGTGAATTCCAAATGTAACGTTTACAACTGGTTTTATTATGGAAATAAAGAAAAACTTACTTACAAAATAGAAGAACGATCTCCTATGGAAATTATTTTTTGAGGATCTGCCCATTAACGGGTAAAGATTCTCTTTTCCCTGTTAAATCCTGTAACATAAACGTAGATGGGCCTATGATTTCTGCGATTTGGAAAGGTCCAAGCCACATTTGTTGAAACTTTGTATGATTGCCCATTTCTTCGTGAGCCTTGTCCCATTTTAAAACTAGATCCCCTATCTGAAAGTCTTTTCTGGACATCATGTTTGAGTCAAAAGAAGCTTTTACTAATGCTTGGTGATGAGCATGAGTTATTTTAGCCTGCTCTCTTTGCTCTTCTAGCTTAAGGATTTGTAACTGCCTTAGTTGTAAGGAAGAAGTTGGTGTTTCATCAATATATTGAACTAAGGCCAAAGAGGGAATTGCTAGATGAGTTGGAAGAAACACTTCTTTCCCATAAACTAAATTAAAGGGAGAAGTGACAATAGAGGCTTTTTGTGTTATTCGGTCTGCCCATAAAGCATATATTAAAGACTTGTGCCAATTTTTATGACTCTGGTCAATGGTTCGCTTAATGATCCTAATCAAGTTTTTGTTCATAGATTCAGCGAACCCATTCCCCTGTGGGTAATAATTGGCAGAGAACTTAAGCTTAAAACCTCTTTTGAGTGCAAATTCAGTCATAGTATTGCCAAAAAAATACGATGCATTATCAAACATTAAAGCAGAGAGTAAACCAAACCTGGTGATTATGAACTGATCTATAAATTCAATGATGTGTTCGGCATTAGCTGTCTTGAGAGGAACTGCTTCTACCCATTTAGTAAAATAGTCTGTAGTTGTAAGGATATACCTATGTTGTTTAGAAGAGTGCGGAATGATCTCACCTATTATATCCAATCCCCATTGATCAAAAGGTTGTTCAATGTTGACTGGCTGCAAAGGTAATAATGGCTTCTTTTGTCTTCCAGTAGCAGTTTGACAAACTTGACACTTTCTTACATAGCTATGTGTGTCTTTGAATAATGTGGGCCAGTAATAGCCTGCGCGGAGGATTTTATGTGCAGTAGTATCACCAGCATAATGTCCACCTGCTGGTCCATCGTGGAGTTCCTGCAAAACCTTTCCAGCGTCAGATTTCTCAAGACATCTAAGGAGAACATAATCATAATTCATCCTAAAAGTACATCGCTCACGAGCTGATATTGCTTAGCCTTCAACCTTAAAGCTCTTTTCTTTATATAATTGAGGTTTGAAGGGGCATATCCGTTCCTTAGATAGAATATGATATCAGTGTATAATGAAGCAACATCGTTTAGGCTTACCTCGCACATTTGTATCTCTGTAGATGGTATTTCGGAAATAAGCGATGCTCCAACCAACATTTTGAAAAAGCCTTGACCTTTAACAATATTTGCTGGTTTAATCTCAACGTCATATTCTTGTAATGCGGTAACCCAATTGGCTCTTTTCTCACCCACATCTTTCTGTACTAAAAGATTTCTTACCACTAGAAATGATACTATAATATTTGTATGGGTTTTAAGCAAAAAGGGTCTGAAATATTTTATTGCTTTGAAACTAGTAAATGCTTGTTTCTCTACGTCTGAATAGTTTACTCAGCCCCTTGTAGATTTGAGCTGAAAAAAGAAATTGGGGCTTCTACCTTGTCTTGATTTGGTTGAGTGAGTATCGCAACATATGATTTATCAGATGCAAATGTATATAAAATAAAAGGATCGAAAAAATCGGGAGTTGCTAAAGATGGAGCGTTAACAATTGCTTGTTTGATCAAATTAAATGCTTCATATTCGTCTTGACCCCATTTGAATTTTGAGTTCTTTTTAATCATTGCCTGTAAAGGAGATACGATTCTTGAAAAATCTGGAACAAATCTCTTTAAAAAGTTAATCTGGCCAAGGAAAGATTGCATAGCTTTCTTGTTGTGAGGCAAAGGTATTTCGGAAATCTCCTTGATTATGTCAGGATCAATATGGATTCCAGATTTCGACACTATGAACCCAAGAAGTTTTCCTTCACTCAATGCAAAAAAGGATTTTTTTGTGTTAAGCGAAATTCCATACCTTTGACACCGTTGGAAGATCTGTTTTAAATCTCTGATATGATTTCCTCGCTTCTTTGAATTTACATTTATATCATCCAGGTAGATTACTACCGATTTGTTTACTAATCCTTTAAATGCAATGTCCATGGCTCTTTGGAATGTGGCACCAACATTAATCAGACCAAAAGGCATCTTTTGATAGGCGTAAGTACCCCATTTGGTTCTGAATGTGGTTTTTAATTGATCATCGGGATGGACCAAAAATTGGTTATAGCCGGAGAAACCATCCAAGAAGGACATTAATTCTAATCCTGCAACTGCCTGCAATATTTGCTCCATAGGAGGCAAAGGAAAATTATCTTTTTGGCAGGCTTTGTTCAAATTTCGAAAGTCAATGCAAATTCTAATGTCTCCGTTCTTTTTTCTAACGGGAACCATATTGGAAACCCATTGAGAATGTCGTACGGGAAAAATGATTTTGGCTTTCAATAGCTTATTAAGCTCAGATTTGATCTGGTTTTCTAAATTATGATGTATCTTTCTCAGTTTCTGCTGGACAGGTTTTTCATCGTTTATCATTGGGATAGTATGTTGGATGAGAGAAGTGTCATAAGTCTTAATTTCATCGTAGTTCCAAGCAAAGACACTTTTGTATTGTTTCAAGAGATGAACATATGCTAATTTTTCTTCAGGAGCTAGGCCAAGTCCTAGGTTGATATTCTGTGGCTTGGTATCAGTTCCTAGATTCACTAATTCATAGTTCAGAGTTGAACTTTGAAGCTTTGAATTGATCTTCTAAATCATATAGATATTCTAATTTGACTACTGATTTTGGCATAGCATTATTAGTGCTATCTTTTTGCAATTGTTTGTCATGTTGGTCCTCATCAATTATCTGATTAGCATAAGATCCCTCAGAGGTGAGGAAGCTTACAATATCAAGATCATCGTTGAAAATTCTCCAATTTGTAATGTTATCAGGATTCGAGGGTCTAAATATTAATTCGATTGAAAATCTATCGGGGCTAAAGTCTTCTGAGGGAATGAGCTTGGAACCCATGTTTGCTAAGAGGTCGGCACTAGCATTCTAGATTCTAGGAATTGATGAAATATTAAATGCTATAAAATGTTCAGTCAGATCTTGTACTAAATATTGGTAATGCTTTAAATGACCTGATAAACAATGTATAGTATTCCGTACCTGTCTGATAACAATTTCAGAATCTCCGAAGATTTGTAGATATTTGATGTTCAATCCGATTGCTTTGTATAATCCTTGGACTAAAGCCTCGTATTCTACAGTATTATTGGTGCAATTGAACTCGAGTCTACAAGTTAGCATAATTTTGTTTCCTTCTGGGCTAACTAATACACATCCTGCTCTTGCTCCTTCATTAGACTTAGAAACGTCAAAAAAT
This sequence comes from Pinus taeda, assembly GCA_000404065.3. Classification (NCBI taxonomy): domain Eukaryota; kingdom Viridiplantae; phylum Streptophyta; class Pinopsida; order Pinales; family Pinaceae; genus Pinus; species Pinus taeda. Next base: position 58,164 of record APFE030118765.1, on the reverse strand, counting down.
AACTTCCAAAATAAAGATTTATTTACAGGATTATCTGTAAAATTAATACATTTAGAACTATTTGTCTGAGAAAAATTTTCTACTTGAGATAAAAAAAATGTTCTAAGTAAGGTGAAGTGTGAGCATTGAAATTTCCTAGGAAAGAATCAACAGAATAGTTGCCAATTATATTATTGTTGTATGCTACCGGTTAGTTTACTCCATCCAATTCTATTACTATGTATTTCTGATGTCTTTCTCGCTCAACCTTTATCTGATTTGGCTTACCATTGTAAGGGAGCCACATATGTGACCAATCGGTTGCAAAGTATCCATGAAGCTTTTCTGACCAATCCCTACTAAGAATTAAACCATAGAATTCTGGAATGTCTGCAACTGAAATATCGATAACTTTACATACCTTTGGATTAGATGACAGTCTTATGGTAACCTGATTTAATTCACCGATTACTTCAACTTGCAACCGGTTCAGCTACACTATGCGCACAACATATTTTTGAGGTTGAACGTTCAACTTTGCAGAAATTGATTTAGGTAAAATGTTGGATGAGGCTCTTGAATCCACTAAACAATTATGCAAATTTTTATTGAAAATTTCATAAGTAAGAAGAAATGGCGGAGTATGAGATCTTGACCTTCCTCCAATTAGAGCGATGTAATTTGGATCAACTTTGTTAATCATAGTATTTGGAGGTCTTCCCATCTCATGGGAAGCTTGTGAGATTACAACAGCGGGCAATGGTGCAATTGGTACTGCATGCAATTCTTTCAAAAGGAGCTTTTGCTAATGTTTTAACTTGCTCAATTCATAAAAAGTGATGTTGGCCCTAGTCTTCTTCATGTCTTCTATGATGTTATACTCCATTTCATCCGAAACAATCAATGTTTTTGATGGAGTTGGTGAATCTGTTTGGATTGGGCTTGTTTGAGTCGCTTTGGATGTCGTTTTCTTGGCTACGACTTTATCCTTCGGGGTTGATCTTGTGCTCTTTGGCTTCGGAGTAGATTGAGGAGGATCGAGTTGATTTCTACTTCGAGTACTAACTGGCGATGCCTCTTGATCCTCTTCATCAGGGAGGATGAAATCCCACATACCTTGTATTTCTACAACTTCTTCTTCATCAGTAGGTATGTCGGTAGTAATTTCCTCTTCTTATTCTTCTTATTCAACACTTGTAATAGCATTAGGAGGCTTTGAATCAGTCAAAGGATTTCTTTTATAAGGCTTTTAAGGCTTTTTAGAAGAAGTCTCTGCTACTTGCTTCTTTATATCAACCATTTCGTTAGACATGGTTTTCAAAATTGTTTGCAATCCTTGTAAATCAAATGGGTCTTTGGGTTGTTTTTTCTTTGGATATTCTTTGAAAGAAACCTTTTTGGATTTACGTTCTTCAACGACGTTTTTATTTTCTAGAGCTATGATACGTTTCTCTACTGCTATTGCTTCCTTCATATTGTTAGCTAAAGTTGTTTTGTTAGCTCTATCCACGAAGATTGCTATGTTTGATGGTAAGGCAGAGATATACCATTCACTTCGCACTTCTTCGCTAGGTTTAGAAGCAGTAGGAATTTTGTTTAACAGTTTATTAAAACACGAGTTAAAATCTTTAATAGGTTCCTTTGACTCAGCTCTAAGGTTAGACAGGTCATTGATTAATGTTGCAGTGGACCTGTCATCACCAAACTTAGTCAAGAATTGTTCTTGGAAGATGTCCCAACTAGTAATAGACCCGGATGGTAATGAGAAATACCATGATCCAACTGCTCCTTGCAACCTGCAAGGGAAAAGCCGAACAAAAACATCTTCATTAGTGACCTCGTTGAGATTTATGGATAACATAAAATTATTTATGTGTTGTTCTGCTAGCATGCCTGCTTCAGGATTAAACTTAGGCAGCCATTTTTCAGGATGGGCTAGTATTTGACTCAAGGGCGCAGGCATTAAGACTACCCCTAGGTTATTCCATGGCATTTGGGCCATCGTTGAACTGCTAACAGAGGAAAGCGAAGAATATGATCCTTGCGGTTGGGAAGGTGAGGATATTACAGTTCCTGATGTTTGAGAAGGAGATGTTGAAGTTCTGGTGGTCTGATGGGCGATGATTTGAAGTGGAGGAGTGGATGGTTGACTTCGCAGTGGGGAAGTTGAGATGGATGATGATGACGAAAGAGTCTCACTATTAGACCCTTTAAGTGATTTCCTGGCTATCTTCCTTGTAGGTAGAGGTAACTCAATTGGCTCAATACCAAACTTTTCACTCTTTAATCTGGTGAGAGGATGAGCAGGATTATATTGCAAAGTCACACTGCCTTGAGATTTATTAGATCTTTGAGGTGATATTGAAAATCGCTGAAGTTTATGAATCAAAGATTCAACTTCAGGAGGTTCAATAGTAGATTTCTCTGAAATATCAGGGTTTGTGGCAGTGGTTGTTGTTCTTTTGACATCTGGCTCAAGATTTAAAGATTCTAAGTGCGATGGAGAAGATGGGGGAGATGGTGAGGGCGATTTACTCTCAGAATGGTATTTAGATTTAGACTTGCTTGTCATTCACAATTCAGGCCCTCCTTCTATCGCTAAATATGTTGAAGCCCTGAAAATCGGGTCTACAACAAGGGGGATACCCACCCGGTCTGGACCTTGGTTAGCAGCGCCTTTTTCATTTGGTATAGTGGGTCCGACTAGGGATATGGGACCAGTTTCCCAATATGTGTATGTGTGTTGAGAATTGATATTTCTTAACTAATGATTCCTAAGTAAAATGCTTTCTTTATTATAAATCTAATCTATCAACATGCAATTGTAATCTAATAAATAGAAATATCTAATTCTAAACTAACCCAGGATGTAATATTTCCTTTATGCGATCTAAAATGATTTCAAATGACAGTTGGTAATAAAGATCATTCAACTGCTATGAGAAAAGAATTCAATAAAGATAAACCATTTCATATAAAAAGTTAGATGAAACACTTGTGAAAAACATATCGCATAGTAAGCTATTCATATACTAGGCATAAATAAATAGCTATCGCCGTACAAAAGTGCCAAATGATAACTCAAGCATTTAAGCATTCATATATAAATAACTAAAAATGAACATCACCATAACACATAAGCAGAAACAGTTAAGAGATAAAAGTACCATTTATAACTAGTTCTACTCATGAGCTCCAGTAATAATGATCTATTTCTTCTTAATCCAACATCCACTAAGAGTACAAAAGTGTAACATCAGTAGTAGATATTAAACACAGATATCAATAAATCTTGTTCCATTCATTCATCAAAAACTCCTCGGAGGGTGCAAAAGTGCATGTTCTGAGGGCAAGTTTTTGATAAATTTCTGGACCCTTTTATAAATGCATGAGAAGGGTTTAAATACTACTAACTAATTCTAAAAATAATTATTACAAAAATGTAGGATGTGGTTTAAATGACCGTCCTCATTTCAGGCAAAAATAAAGCAAAACTAAAACTAAAACTGAATCTAAAACTAAAACTACTAACTAACTATTTATGTATCTGCTCCTTGAAGTCGCAAGCGTTCAACATTTGCTTGAGGAGAGTTGGCTGGTCGACTTTCGATTTTAGCTGTCCTGCGAAAATGGAATCGGTAAGAGTTGGCACCATCTTCTCGGTAGAATTGATGACACATTTGAAAGTCATGCACTGGCTGTGTGGTTTTACCAAGTACGCCCAGTAAGAATCCCAATTCAACTTGGTTTACTTTTGGATTGATTCTGCCTTTTCTTGAGCCTTCTGTCCCCAACTTGTTTGTAGACGCTGCACATTTGGTAGATATCTACATATCACTTGGTGATATACCTGATAAATATTACTGGTTTTGAGTTCCAATTTTACTTTCCGTCTTTAGCGCTTTTTCCCTACAAATTCCCACGCTTACAGGCGAATGAGCAATTTGGGGCTTTCCATCTCGAGGGGTTTTGCCTGGCGATGCCTCCGTTTCTTGACCTGGGATTCCTTGATGCGATTTTCACCTCTTGCGCGTTTTGTTAGAGGATATAAAGCTTAAATTTTGTAGAAAGAATGGTTTTATACGTTCTTGGTTCTGAGCTTTGATTTCTTTATACGTGATATCAACATTATTTAGTACTCTTTTTAACCATGTCTGTATACAGGAGAATTTTGGGTCTTGCCGCTATCCTGTGCAAGAATGAACATGCTAGATCTGTAATCGATGCCTCAGAAGACCAGTGTGAGCCTGCAATGGCCGTTACCTCCATTACCTTGGGATCTTCTTCCTCAAGTAAACTATACATGCCTTCCCAAGTAGTGATACTGACGTCTTTGTTGCAGGTGGTGTCTGCGTACAAGGGAGTCATATATTTATCTTCAGTACTGAGAGCTTTACCCTTCTTTCCCATAATATATTGAACTCTGCTATGTATACTTCTCAGTTCTTCGCTCCTGCAGTTTACAAATGAGGTGAGAACGATGATAAGAAAAGGTGATGGGAAAGCTTTAAATGCGGAAAACATATAAAAGATATCACCTTACGTGAACTGGCTCCTTGATAAGATCAAAACCATATTTCATTAATGATTTCCAACTAACTCGTTAATTAACATAAATGCGCATAACCAGGCCTTGGTTTATGGAAAAAGCTTTCTCGAACAATGGGCCGTGCAGATCTGCGATAAGGCGATTTTGTGATTTGCTTCGCAATATCGCAGATCGCAGTATCACAGATCGCAATATCGCAGTTCCTTTACGTGCGGTGAGCATCCGTTAATGTGTTTTCTGCGAAATGTGATTCACGAGATGCGCTGTCGCATATCGGCGTTTTAAGGCACTTCAACACAGGTGAGGTTTAAGGCATGCGATGCGATGAGGTTTTATCGATATGATTTCACATCGCAATTTCGTATTTTTAGAATTCCGCTTGTGAGAAGGTATCATTTACCCTTTTTGCGATGCGAAGTGTTTAAGGAGTGATTTTATTATTAACCTACCATAAAACTTAAGTCTTTTTAGATGTTTGAGGGTATTCTCCTAAGTTTATGATAGTAAGTTTTATTGAAAAAGGAAATACGGGCATTAATCGATCTTTTTAAATTTTTGAATAAGGGTCCCCACTTATTTAGTATTAGTGATAATACTAAATAAAAAGGGGGGTTGTTTCTCGCCACAACAGGTCCCTAAATTTGCAATCAATAGAATCAAGTAAGATTTTTTCATTTTTTTTGTGGGCGGGGAAGAAAGATCAGGTTGAATTTCACTTGGCGAAGTGGGAGATGTTGTCTCAACCTAAATCCTATGGAGGATGGGGCTTTAAGAACCTTCACTAGTTCGACTCGACAATGGCAATGGAAATTTTGTGGCAAGTGATCACCGATACAGGTATTTAGAGCTCAATAATCGCTGACAAATACTTGAAAGATTGACCCTTTTAGAATGGCTTTGGATGGATCAATCCTCAACCTACAAAGGAGGATCGAATATTTGGAAAGGTTTTGTGATTATTATGCCTTGGATAAAAGGATGGTTGGTGTGGGATATCGATGATGGTAATGACATCAAGCTAGGAGTGGAACCATCCATTGGAGGAACATCTTTTCTTCAGATTGTCACAAGATCTTATTAAACAAGTTAATGTAGATGGCATAACAATGCTTAGCCACACATTTATGCTAGGCTCCAAAGTCAACTTCAATGGTAGATGTAAGACTTCAACGAATCTGGGTGTGCAGGGTAATCTAGCAAAGGAGTGGGAGGGCTTCATCCTAAAATTGTCCCAAGGTGGTCTCATTCCTAATGATAGTAAGGATGCCATTGTTTGGAAAAAGAATCTAGCAACAGGTCAAATTTCACCCAATCTAGCCTATGCAATGATCACACCAAAAAACATTGTCCCATAGGTGAAATGGTAGAGTCATAAAATCTAGAGTTGGGACATTCCTCAAAAATTAAATGTTTTACTTCCTTGGTGTTGGAAAACATGATTCTAATGTGGGACAACCTATCTCGTCATGGGTTCATGGGGCCTAATGCTTGTGTTCCATGTAAGCGAGGTCCAGAAACAAATGAATGTCTATTTTTCCAATGTGATTTCGTTGTTACTCTGTGGTAGGAAGTCCTTGTGAGCCTCAACTTTCGACTTTCAGGTCCATTGAGTTACTTGGAGACAAAAATCTCTTGGTGAGACTAAAATATGTGGAATCATAAATCCCTTCCATTTTATGTGGCTTGGGAAATCCAGAAAACTCGTAACAAATTGATCTTTGAAAACTGCCCTATCAACATCCACGAGATCTTGCCCTAGATTCTTGTTTTTTTCCATGACTATTTGAGATAGAAGAAACCTACAACACAACGCCTTATTGCTTCTCCCTTGGCTTTCTCTATGAATAACTCTGGATTCTATGATGGAGCACAACAAAATGGAGTCTTCAAAGGAGGAGCTATTATAAATCTCTACAGAAATACCACATTGCATATTTATATGAACATGTGGATGGGTTCCAATACAAAAGAAAATATAATTTCTTGGTGGGCCCTTGGCCATTGCTTCCATTAAAGTGGTTTCACTTCATGTTCAAGGAGACTCTCAGTGTGTGGTAGGGTGGATTAAAGGGAGCTATCAACTTAAAGTTATTGATATTTTTTGCAGGAAGGAGAGAATTAAATTCTTGAAATAACACTTTCAACATCTCTCTTTCCAACATGTTTGTAAAGAGTTGATTTGTAGGGCAAATGCTTTATCCAAAAGAGGCCTACTGGAAGATGAAGATTTAATCATTGTGGAAAAACTCTAGGACAACCAACTTCAGTGGAGAGGGTGCCTTCTGGCCCCTCCTAACCATTAGCTTCTACCTCTCCAATTTTCTTAGTCATTTTTGCTTATATGTATAGACATTAGTGGTCTAGTCTTTTGACTTTTCTTTTTGTGAGTCAATGTTTGTGTCCTTGAGGCTGTTTATGTATTGCCTATAATTTTTTTGGACTTGGATAACTCAGTAATTAAAGTCCCTGTAGTATCTAATCCTTCTATAGTTGAGGAATAGTTGGTGTTTAGTTTTGGGTACATTTTTTGTTTCTCCTGGGCTAAATGTCTATTTATGCTCCTTATCACAGTTCCCAACTAGTTGTTGAAGATGTAAGAGTTGATCTCAATGACGATACTTCTTTTCTTTATTAGAAAGAAAAATCTCTTCCTTTCCTGGAAAATATTTCTAGGGCCATCAACTCTACTTTTATTGCATTGATCCCCAAATTTTTGGTGCCATATTCGTTTGCGGATTTCCTTCCTGTCTCTATTTGTAATACACTCTATAAGCTCATCTCCAAGATTATTGCTATGTGCATAAATAATACTTTAGCCAGGTGCATTTCAGAGGCTTAATTTGGGTTCCTGGAGAATCAATTGATTTAAGACGCTGTGGCGATTGCACAAGAATGTATCTGTACCATCAAGGTAAAGAAAAAACCAATTATGTTAGTGGAATTGGATTTGATCAAGGCATATGATTTCATCGATTGGGATTTCTTAAGATTGGTCTTACATAAAATTTGCTTGTATGTGATGAATATTGCTTGGATCATGGCTTGTGTTACTCTAGTTAATTATGCAATTCTTATTAATGGTGCTCCATCTAATTTTTTCATTGCTTCCCACGACCTTTGTTGAGGGTATTCTTTATCCCCTCTACTATTTTTACTAGTCATTGATGGTTTGAGCAAGACAATTTCTAAGGCACTCACATTGGGTTTATTGTGTGGTTTTTCGATTACTTGCAATATATCAATCACTCAACTTATATTTGTGGATGATGTACTACTTATGGGAGTGATATCTATTATGGAATGGACCTATTTGCATTAGATTTGTATCCTCATTTGGTGAGGCATCAAGTCTTTTCATGAATAAAATAAAATAAACATTAATTGTTGCCTCGTGAGATGACCCATCCGTCATGCATATTTCTAACATATTTGGGATAAATGTTGCACCATTAGACAAAGGTTTCAAGTATTTTTGTTTTCTTCTAAAGCCTAATAAATATGGAATTAAGGATTGAAATTGATTAATGGAAAAATATCGAGCGAAGGGTGTCTCCGTGGTCACATAAATGACTTACTTTGGGGGGTTGGCTGACTCTTGTTCAATCAGTCCTACAAAGTATTTATGTATACTACATGCACCTATACATTTTGCCAAAGGCTATTATCAACAAGATCAATTCAATTATTTCTAATTTTATTGAGGCAGGTTCAAGGGGCCCACCAAAATTTCATCTTGCTTGCTTGGAAAGCATCTCCAAAAGGGAGGAGGATGGAGGTTGAGGTATTTTAAATATTGAATATTTTGGTTGGGCTTTATTGATAAAGAACGTTTAGCATGCTCTCAATGGTTATGGTATTTGGCAGAGTATTATAGTTGTAAAATATTTAAAAATATTGTCTCTGTGGGCATTGATTCAGATTGGGGCCGTGGTTTAAAAAATGCCCTCATGCATTTGGTCTAGTATGATTAAAATAAAAAATTGTCTAATTAGAAATCTTAAATGGTGTGTTGGGGCTGGAAATAAGGTGGAAATAGTCTTAAATCCCATTAGGGTATTTGAGGGGGACCACATTCTACTGGTACATCTCATTCGACATATACACAACATGGGGCTATATTATTTAAATTAGAGCTTTCTGTATCCTAGTTCACCCTATTCATATCCTTCATGGTGCAACTCTAAACAACTTGGTCTATATGGTGTGTTGGTTGTGCAATGGGATTCTTACATACAAAACTTATACATGGATGGCTTAACATTAAAAGACAAAGAGGGAAACCTGCATATGGGATGATTGTACTAAAAATGGGAAGATTTTTGCACACAAGGCCTATTACCACATCACTTTTGTTCTACAGAAGAGTATCTCCTCGAGGTTTCTTAGAAAAATATGGAAATGGAATTGTCTATTAAAACTCAAGTGTTTTGGTTGGATATTATGGTGGAATAAGATTCTGGTGTGGAAAAATCTATGCAAACATCATTTCTATGGACCAGGAATGTGTGTTTTGTGCGCCTCTGCTAGTGAAGATGTGGCTCATCTTTTTTTACAATGCCCACTTGCAATTGCTACCTGGTTGGGTGTAGTGAATATTCTAATGTTGAAGCCAACTTGGGATACTGTTTCCATTGATGTTTGTGTCCAAAATTGGCTCATGGAATACAAAGAGTGGTGTTCCCTTCCTTTATTCTTTTTTGAGGATTCTGGCTCTAGAGGAATGTACATATTTTCCAGGGATCTAGTTGGGATATTAGCAGTGTTGTAATTCCATTGTTGCATACTTCAATGAGTATGCCTCAATGGCTAATCAGAAGCACACAAGATGTATTCATCTCATTAACATATGGGACAGATTCCTTGTTGGATTTTTTGATGGGGCAACCAACAGTGGGAATTGTGGGTGTGGGGTATATATTATTATCAATCCAGAACTTTGTTTTCATTTTATGTGAAATTGCCGTCAGGGTACAAACATTTATGCATGGGTCATTTCTCTTTGGGGAGTATTATTTTGCGCAAAATAGCTCTCCATTGACAATTTGGTGGTATTCATAGATTCAAAGGTGGCCATAATTGGTTTCAGGGTCGTACAATTTTTGAACACCACAAGCTTATAAACTAGTTGTAGAGTATCAAAGAGATTCGAGGGGGAATTTTTGGATTTGTCTTTCTCCCACATATATATGAGTAGAACACTGTTGTCGATGAGCTATCCAAAAAAGGTCTATATCAACATCCGGGGAGTCTATTCTACACTGTTTTTATTTAAGGATGAGACAAGGGAATTATGGTATATATTCATGAATTAGGCAATGTCACATCAACTTTAAGTATGTGTTTGCTAATCTCGTTATGTTTTTTGTATGACTAAAACACATTTTTTGGAACATGGCCATAAAATGTGGTAATGTGAAATATTTAAGCAAGAGGCACTCTAGCCCAGTGTGGTAGAGATGTTGTAATGTAATATTTAACATTTTGACTAAGTCAAATTATATAAAAATTAATTAATTAAATTAAATTAAAAAATTAATGTAATGTAAACTAAACATTTTAACTTGGTAAAAATAATAATAAAAAAAATGAAAATAAAATAAAAATGATTATGATTAAGTAATAGAATAAAAATAAAAATAAAAATAAAAATGACCTATGATATTGAGAATTAATGGTATTTACCTATGGTATTCATGTGAATTAATGGTATTTACCTATGGTATTCATGTGAAATATAGCCTATTTAAAAAGGGAAATTAACCCATCTAGATCCATCTTAAATTCGAATCTACCAAGCACCAGATATCCAATCTCTTGAGATTCAAACATCTTTTAAAGTGAAAAGAAATTTGATCCCTCTAAACCCTTAGTAGATCCAGATCTAAATTGATTTTATGATCTACAACTCACATAAATAAAACCTTCAACAAATTAGAGTTTCAATATCATTCCTCATTAGGGTTTGAAGTTGAAGGAGCTGCTGTCACACAAACACGTTTCTGCTCGCACAACATGACCGCCACTACAACGAGACCGCCACTACAACGAGGAACACAGTGATCTCCCTCTGCAACAATAACACCTCCATTCATTGTCTTTCCTTCTGCACTTTGAGCGCCACTGCAGACACGCGCATTAAAACACTCTGTCGCACCAACAGAATTCAAGAGGCACTGGATACCTTCAAGCACTTGCTTTCACCTAAATCAACATCCATCCCCACTCTCATCACCTGCAGTCTCTTGTTAAGTAGCCTGCTTCGACGGAATAAACATGGATCAACATGAATCTGCATTGTCTGTTTATAGGCTTATGATTGAAGCCGACATTATCCCAGATCTTATAACTTTGAACATTATCATCAATTGTCACTGTCAAACAGGTAGAATGGATTATGCGTTCAAAGTGTTTGAAGGAATGGAAGCACATGGGTATGTTCCAAATGCCGTAACCTTCAATACCCTCATCAAAGGGCTTTGCAGGAAGTTCAGAGTGGAGGACGCTATCAAGGTTTTCAACCAAATGAAACCCAACCAACAAAAGCCTAGTCATGTTACATATAATACCCTAATAGATGGGCTCTGCAAGGCCAGGAAATCCCACGAGGCATTCGGGTTGTTAGCTGTTATGCTACAAAATGGCCATGAGCCTGACGCATTCACATTTAACAGGCTCATGGATCGGCTATGCAAAGAAAGTAAGCTCCAAGAAGTCAACAAACTACTGTATCTGATGATAAAAGAGGGGTGTAATCCAAATGTTATTACATACAATATACTTATTGATGGTTTATGTAAACAACATAGTTGGATGAGGCAAGCAAGCTCTTCTTTGAAACGTCCGAGAAAAACATATCCCCTGATGTGGTCACATACAATGCACTTATCGATGGTTTATGTAAGGAAGGTAAAAGCTCTTCTCTAAAATGCCTGAGAAAAACATATCCCCTAATGTGTTCACGTACAGTTCGCTTATTGATGGTTTATGTAAGGAACACATGTTGGATGAGGTGTACAGTTCGCTTATTGATGGTTTATGTAAGGAACACATGTTGGATGAGGTGTACAGTTCGCTTATTGATGGTTTATGCAAGGAACACATGTTAGATGAGGCAAGGAAACTCTTTCTAAAATGTATGGGAGAAATATATACCCTGATGTTGTCACATACAGTGGATTTATTGATTCTTTATGTAAAGAAGGCAAGTTGGACGATGCAATGAAGCTCTTTTCTGTAATGTTCTAGAGAAACATGTACCTTAATGTTGTCATATAGTGTACTTATAGATGGTTTATGTAAATAAGGCAAGTTGGATGAGGCAAGGAAACTCTTCTCTCAAATGTCTGGAAGAAACATATGCCCTGATGTTGTCACATACAATGGAAGAAACATATGCCCTGATGTTGTCACATACAATGTACTTATTGATGGTTTATGTAAGGAAGGCAAGTTGGCTGAGGGGAGGAAGTTATTCTCTGAAATGTCTAAGAAAAACATATCCACTATGTTGTCCCATGCAATGTGTTTATTGATGGTTTATGTAAGGCAGGCAAGTTGGATGAGGCAACTAAGCTTTTCTTTGAAAGGGCTGGGAGAAACATATGCCCCAATGTTGTTACCTACAATGCACTTATTGATGGTTTATGTAAGGAAGGCAAGTTGGCTGAGGTGGGGAAGCTCTTCTCTGAAATGTCTGTGAAAAACATATGCCCTAACCTTTTCACATACAATGCACTTACACTTATCAATGGTTTATGTATGGAAAGGCAATGGCATGAGGTCACCAGAGTGCTTCATGAGATGCTAAACAAAGGGTGCAATCCAGATGTTATCACATACAACACTGTTATTGATGGTCTTGGAAAAGAAGACAAGCTTCAGGAAGCTCTCAGGTTATTAGATGTTATGGTGAAAATAGGCATTCCACCTGATCAAATAACATACAGTACACTTATAAATGGATTTTGCAGAGCTAGTAATCCAGAGAAGGCAGGGGAACTTCTTTGTGAGATGCCATAGAAAGGCTGCAGGCCTAACTTAGTTACGTATCATGCATTAATACACTGTCTTTGCAAGCATAATAGGACCAACGAAGCTCAACAGATCTTCTATGAGATGCAATGCCAAGGTCAGAGCCTTGATGTTGTCACATACACCGCATTGATGACTGGACTCTGCAAAGTGGGTAATCTGAAGGAGGCAATAAAATTATACTAACAGATGAAAGATAGAGGTCCGTCTTGACCCTGATATGATTGCACATGCCACCATAATGGATGCACAATGAGCATCCATGAGTTAGTGGACAGTCCCCACCCACCTCCCACTGGGCCAGTAAATTTTATGGATTTTTTTCAGTGTTATTCAGTTGTTTCATGTTTTGAGAGAGATGGGTCCGATCCTCGAACCCATTAGCCCCTATATCTTTTCTGTCAGGGCATTCCATACATTGTATTTTTTATGTTTTGCATTGTACTTTTTATATTCATCCATTGTATTGTTTTTACAGAAGACTGTTTGGTTTTTCCACATTTTATGGACATCATTGTACTCAACAGTCTCTTTGACCTACTTTGTGGTCATTAGTTAACATAAATATAATTATCTTATCTTATGCAAGGACTGCACACTCGAAAAAGCCCGACTGCACACTCGAAAAAGCCCAATAGAATATTTCATGACATCTTCAAAAAAATTTGATATTGGTGTTGTGACATATTCAGCCACAAATAACAGCCTCTGTGACGATATTGCTGAAATGCTGTAATAGGGAGTAAATTGCAATTGATGAAGTGCAGTGGTAACTTTGGTAAATATAGTCTAGGCAAGCAATCTGAAACAGGCTAGGTGGTTGTGTTGATGGAATCATCAACTGAAATTTCCAGAAAAGTGCACTATGTGTTAAATATGAAAACACATGTGATTTAGTGGTTAGTGAGTGATACATCTTTATTAAATGCACTAGTTGTTTAGTCTGAAATGGGTTTGGCGTAGCAGTTGGTGTGTACTTGCAACGGGTGTAGTGCCCCAGGTAAATAACATTGACAGTGCTCACATATATAACTTAGAATTGGTTTGCTAAAATGGTTAGTGAGTTGTCATTTGACATTGAAAAGTGGACCTTGCAAATAATAATAGCGGTGAGTTCCACATTCATCTGATATGCTGTTAGTGATGGCAAGGTTGTTTAGGCTTTCAAATACTATACAATGTATCTGCCTTTGCCGCAGTTTACATTACCTGAATGGTCTGTCTGAAGTGGTCTTGAGGAATTGTTTTATGGAAATTAGTGTTAGCATTTGCTTCCGATAGTCACAGTTCGCATTTGCTTCCAATAGTCACAATTTCTAATTTAGGTAAAATAGATGAACTTACTGTAATAGCACCTACTAGTATAGAACTTACCAGTGTTGATATAAATAATATAAATGCGTGTGAATTGATGGAGGGTCTACTCATGGTTTTCTCTAGTGGTTGAGTTGCTAATGCCGAATTGCTTATGGGAAGTTTAAGGTACAATTAAACAGTCGATTAAATTAGCTGCCAACTGCATTCAGTAATTTTGTATCATGTGACAAACTTTAACAGTGTGTAGTGATCGTCACTCTGGGTTTCATATGGGTGCGAGAGGTTGTTTGAGAAGTTGACGAATTTTCATGATGTCATATAATTAGTTTATCCAAACTCGCTATAATAGGACATAAGACCATATGTGCATTGACCTGGCAACATAGCATCTGGTTGTCTTAAAACTTAAGATGGGAACTTGCCTAACTAGGATTGATGTTATCGCATTGAACGTCGTCTGACTGTATGAACACTATGTATTTCAAAGGCTATGTGGTAAATTAATGTACAACAATAGCATGAGATTATGGAAGCAGAGATCAGACCTTATTCAGAAAGGTCTGCTGAATCTGACTGTACTTTGTGGCTGTGGCAAAAGGTGTTGGTTTAACCATCCTCCAATTTAGAAACTCTCTGCTTCTTTTGCTACATTCCTAAATTTTTTAGACTAGGGTCACTTCCTAATCAGTTGCTTGCACATATGAAGCTCGAATGACAGTACCTAATGCTTAAAATGGAAACCACACATTGGATCTACTTCTCTCAGTCTGTTAAGCTCAATTAGTTTAAGTTCCTTTGCATGGTTGATTTTAAGTGCTACCTCTAAGCTTCCATTTTGACTAGAATACCGAAATTTGCTGTTAATATTAGACTTTGTTGGAAGTGAGAACTGTGGAATTCATCTACTGCATATTGCACCAGAATTATGATTTGCAATCCCATGTTATTGCCTTTTCAGCCCTCAGCAGTGTGGATTGGGGAACTTTTCCTCCAATAGCTTAGGGATTTCAGAAATAGTGTACCTTTATTTATAATATTATTTGGGATAAAAATATGAAATTTCGTGTTTGCTTAATGTGAAATGCCAGGCTGCAGCATCGCATCTGCAAGAACTAAAGGTAAGTGGCCTTCAAGAATAAGGTGACATGAACAACAAGAACTGATCTGTTTTCTAGATTGAAAATGAGAACTAATCTTGCTTGCTAAATTTTACAATTCTTTTCAGAATATATTCTGTTTGTATGGAGAATATTTTATATTCAAAATAATTGTTTGAAAAACATAAAAGACCCTATATTTTCTATCATATTTTGGTCTCTACACTTACATACCATGGTTAAAGATTGTTTTTGACAATGGTTACAATGAAATTCATCCAGTCTTATCTACACAAGTTGTGGAATTTGACCATTGTAAAGAGCTTCATAACGTCCATCAAATTCATGGCAACCCCGGTTACAACTCAGCAAGAAATTACCTGTTGCTTTGTCAATCAATGCCCTGGATCCTGAACAGAAAATGTTAGCTTGGCTTATACACCCATTTGACTGGATAAGGCACCTCAAAACATTTAAAACCAGTAGACTCTGTCAACTTCGCAAAAAAGTAAAAGGCCACTTTTGTTCTTGAAATGGAACACTATGAATCTATTCCTACATTTTCAACACCAGAAGGTTGTTGACTATGTAGAAGATTGTTCTGGACAATTTCCTCCAGCAAATTCAATTGTTAAGTCTAAAGATAATCTAATTTAAGTGCCCCATGAAATTGTCAAATTTGCAACTTAGTCCAAACCTACAGATAGCATAATGAGTGAAGAAGTTGCATGTTAGGCCCTCCTAGTTAATTCTATGATCCACAAAGAGATTCAAAATAGAGGAGAGGATAGTACAATGTTATGGGCAACGAATGAAACATAAAATGACAAAAGTCAGGAATTACACCAACAAAAATAATAATGCGATTATGGTGGATATATTCCAAAATTGAGCAAAAGCATTTAATTGTTCAGTCCAACATCAAGCCAGGTTGATGATATAAACGTATGTAGCAAGATAATGGTGGATATATTCCAAAATTGAGCAAAAGCATTTAATTTTTCAATCCAACATGAAGCCAGGTTGATGATATAAACGTATGTAGCAAGATAATAATTAAAAGTTCTAGTTTTAACTTCGAATTATGTCTCAAAGAGGTATCTTCATTTGAGGGATTCAGGTCATCATATAGCTCGAATCATTCTTCCTTAAGACATGAAATTAACCTATTTTGTGCTGAAGTGCCTCCAGAAAGCATTTCTCCCTTCTAATAGTAAGTTAAAGTTGCTTATCAAAGTAAATACGCATCATTGAGAAGTGCCCAATTATGGTGAAATCTTATAATATATTTTTGTGGTTTAAACTTTAGTCTGACTATGAATGTTACAAGGAGGTTAAACATCAAAAGACAGTGACCTTATGCATTATAAATTAGAGCTATTTCCGAGCTATAGACAAAAATGCACTCTGCATTTTATATCTCAAACACATTTCACAGTACTTTTTAATGTGCCACTCAGACTCTTATCATGGAGGAATGAATATTTAAGTAGAAGAAAAGAAATAAAAAGTAAAACAGTTACACTTCAACCATAGAAAATGCATACAGACAAAGGATGCCATGCAACAAGGTAACATTTAAAGCACACCGAGCATTGCCAACATCAAAGCAAGATCAGGTGAATGATATACTTCCAATTCTATTAAGAAAAAATAAATTGCAGGTCATACGGGTAGACCAAGAGGATCGTAGACACAAATTTCATGTGAGAATGATCGTCTCCTTAAAATGATGGTGTGTACATGCCATGACAAATTTCACAACAGTGTCTTGATGTAGAACAGACATGCTGGTTGACCAGACCTTTAATGGAACATATTTTCCCTCTTGATGGACATTATGAGGCTCTTTATAATAGTCAAATTCCCCAACTTGTTTAGATAATACTGGATGAATCTCATTGTAACTAGTAACTTGAAATCCCATTAGCCTTTATTTCCAGTGGTAAAATTGAGATGCTCTTTCCATGTTGATTTGGGCAAACATTTTCTGTTTGTGTCTCTTAGGTGGGCTTCTTAAACCCCTCGGCCCTTGATAACTATTCATTTTACCTCAAGCAATGATTACCTTGTAATGCCAGCTTCTATTCGCTGTTCAGCATTGCCCCTTTCTGCCTTCTGTTTCTGCTAGATATAGTTTAGTATTTTTTGGTACTTGTCAATTTTTGTTTACTGTTCAGTATTGTCCTTTCATTATATTCATCTTCAGTATTTAGTGTTTGTACATCACATTGAGAAACCGTTATCCTGTGAAAGTTATGTTTGTCATAATTTAGAAAATTTCGTTTCTTGTTGGTGCTCTAGTTGCTCAGAAGACCCATGATCTTTTTGCACGTTGACGCCATTAGCCCTTCATCCGATTCCATTTTGTGCTCAAGCCTTGTAAGTTCACCCCTATATTTACTTGCGATCATCCTTCCTTTGAGCTATGGATTTATACAATTTATGTGCTACTACATTTATTTTTTTTATTATGAAATGCACCAAGAAATTATTAAGGCCCTGCGGGTCTTTCCATATCCACAATATTAGATGTAATTCATTAGCTCGTTCATCGTGTTTTTATGCTTAAGCCTTGAGTCAATGCAACGTAGTTGGCAAAATAATTGGAAG
Source organism: Pinus taeda (assembly GCA_000404065.3). Lineage (NCBI taxonomy): Eukaryota > Viridiplantae > Streptophyta > Pinopsida > Pinales > Pinaceae > Pinus > Pinus taeda. Next base: position 40,578 of record APFE030118765.1, on the reverse strand, counting down.
CATTAAATCTTCATATTTTCTATTGGGTCGAGGTAATCTTTGGTGAGCTTAAGTCGATTGCAGATTCTTGGAATATTCCGGGATTCGACGGACATGGGCACGGTCAAATCATATCATAATAACTTTTCATCACATGTTTACCCCGGTTGGCCGGTTACTTGGTAGATGTGGAAGGAGGGTGTTACAGAGTGGTGTTCCCTTTATTCATTTTTCGAGGAATTTGGTGCTACAGGAATGTCGATATTTTCAAGGGATCAAGTTGGGATATTTAGCAGTGTTGTTATTCCATTGCTGCATGCTTCAATGAGTATGGCTGAATGGCTAATCAGAAGCACAAGAGAAGTATTCACTTCATTAACATATGTTACATATTCCTTGTCGACTTTTTTGATGGGGTGACCAATAGAGGGAAATGTGGGTGTGAGGTATATATTGTTATCAATCCAAAACTTTATTTCATTTTATGTGGAATTATGGTGAAGGTACTAACATTTGTGCAAAGGTCATTACCTTTTGGGGAGTACTATCTTGTGCAAAATGGCTCTCCATCGACAATTTGGTGGTATTAAGAGATTCAAAGGTGGCCATAGATTGGGTTCAAGGTCGTACAACTTTTGAACACCACAAGCCCATAAACTAGTTGCATAGTATCAAAGAGATTCAGGTTGAATGTCTAGATTTGACTTTTTCCCACCTATATCGTGAGCATAACGCTGTTGTTGATGAGCTATCCAAAAAAGGTCTACATCAACATCTGAGGAGTATATTCTACACTGTTTTTTTCAAGGACAAGATGAGGGACTCTGAGTATATATGCATCATTTAGACAATGTCACGTGAACTTGAAGTATCCATTTGCTAATTTTCTGTTATGTTCTGAAACAAATTTTTTGTAACATGGCCATGGAATGTGGTAATATGCAAATATTTAAGCACACATCGGAGTTTTACGATCTACAACTATAGGTAAATGCCCAGGCTATTACGTCGTGGTCTATATTGGAATTGGGCTTACATATTTTATATTGTCAATAAAATGAATAGTTGAGATTGCAAGCCAAACAAACATTCTTCGTCTAATACATGAATCAATGGACAATATCAAAAGTTTTGCCAATAGTAAGTCTCCTTGTCTATTTAATTAATTAAAAAATCATTTGTGGAACATGGTTATCCTTGTAATTTATTTAAAAATTATTTATGAAACATGGTGTTGGAATTTGGTATCACCCGTTTCATTTCGTGTGACTTGAAAAGTAATATTACTAATTTTATAAATTAACATTTTTTAATATT
>APFE030118765.1:12460-37790 GCA_000404065.3 Pinus taeda | reverse complement strand
ACTTTATTTTTTTATTTATTATTATTTTTTTTTCCCTAAGATGAATTATAAATTATTAATAATGATATAATATTACTAACAATATCAAATTATTTTGACCTAGGTCTTTTAGTCAAAAGTAGCCGTTAAATTAGCTGTTGGGATCTCTACTAAGACTATTTAACATGCTAGGCTGGATCTGTTTCTTCAACTTGTCCTGACGATGAACCACACTGGTTGGTTCGAAACGCGTCGACAAAGGTCTTTTGATATGTGATTTACGGCGAAATTCTTTTTACAACTATGATGAATCACAGAAGCCTCAATTCTACAGATTACAATATATTTATCAAAATAAAATAATACCCTATATACTTACAAATAAATATATATTGACTCTCCGTAACAAATTTTTACTAAGAAACAATAAAGTTATTTATTTTATTTCAAGTTATGATTAACTAAATAAATAATTGCACTAATGTTAAGTGACTGGATGTGATTAGTATTTCCCAAAAAAAAATGTCCCAACATTATAATGTTATATATCAACACAACTATTTCATTTCTCAATTTACTCTCCCATTGCACTCTCAACTCACGGAAGTAGCTGCTGTCATACAAACACATTTCTATTCTCTCAGATTTTTGGGTTCTCTGCTCGCTCCAGATTTTTGGGTTCTCTGCTCGCTCAACATGGGGGCCACTAGCACGAGGAACGCAATGCTCTCCCTCTGCAACAACAACATCTCCATTCATCGACTTTCCTTCCGCACTTTGAGCGCCTCTGCAGACACGCGCATTAAGACACTCTGTCGCAGTAACAGACTTCGAGAGGCACTGGACACCTTCAAGCACCTGCTTTCACCTAAATCTACATCCATCCCCTCTCTAATCACCTGCAATGTCTTGTTAAGTAGCCTACTTCGACTGAATCAACATGAGTCAGTGTTCTCTGTTTACAAACTTATGATTGAAGGCGACATTATTCCAGATCTCATAACTTTGAACATTATCATCAATTGTCATTGTGAAACAGGTAAAATGGATTATGCATTGAAAGTGTTTGAAGGAATGGGAGAACATGGGTATGTTGCAGATGTTATAACCTTCAATACCCTCATCAAAGGGCTTTGCAGGAAATTCAGAATCGAGGAATCTGTCAAGCTTTTCAACCAAATGATTATCAAACGACAAGTTCCAGATATTTTTACTTATAATACCCTAATATGCGGGCTCTGCAATACCGGTAAATCCAACGAAGCGTTCGGGTTGTTAGCTGTTATGCTGCAAAAGGGCCATAAGCCTAACACATCCACATTTAACTCGTTCATGGATCGGCTATGCAAAGAAAGTAAGCTCCAAGAAGTCAAGAAACTATTGTATCTGATGATAAAAGAGGGTTGTAATCCCAATGTTATTACATACAGTATACTTATTAATGGTTTATGTAAAGAAGGCAAGTTGGATGAGGCGTGGGAGCTCTTCTATGAAATGTCTGAGAGAAACATATGCCCTGATGTTGTAACATACAGTGTGCTTATTGATGGTTTATGTAAGGAAGGCAAGTTGGCTGAGGCGAGGAAGCTCTACTCTGAAATGTCTGACAAAAACATATCCCCTAATGTGGTCACATGCAATGCGCTTATTGATGGTTTATGTAAGGAAGGCAAGATGGCCGAGGCGATGAAGTTCTTCTCTGAAATGCCTGACAAAAACATATCCCCTGATGTGGGCACGTACAGTGCGCTTATTGATGGTTTATGTAAGGAAGGCAAGTTGGACGAGGCGATGAAGTTCTTCTCTGAAATGCCTGACAAAAACATATCCCCTGATGTGTTCACGTACAATGCGCTTATTGATGGTTTATGTAAGGAAGGCAAGTTGGATAAGGCAACGAAGCTCTTCTCTGAAATGTCAGAGAGGAACATATGCCCCAATATTGTCACATACAACTCTCTTATTCATGGTTTATGTAATAAAGGCAAGTTGGATGAGGCAAAGAAGCTTTTCTATGAAATGTCTAGCAGAAACATTTGCCCTAACCTTGTCTCATACAATGCACTTATCAATGGTTTATGTAAGGAAAGGAAATGGCAGGAGGTCACCAGAGTGCTTCATGAGATGCTAAACAAAGGGTGCAATCCAGATGTTATCACATACAACACTGTTATTGATGGTCTTGGCAAAGAAGGCAAGCTTCAGGAAGCTCTCGGGTTATTAGATGTTATGGTGAAAATAGGCAATCCACCTAATGAAATCACATACAATACACTTATAAATGGATTTTGCAGAGTGGGTAATCTGGAGAAGGCAGGGGAACTTCTTCGAGAGATGCCAGAGAAAGGTTGCATGCCTGATTTAGTTAGTTATAATACATTAATACATGGGCTTTGCAAGCATAATAGGATAGACGAAGCTCAGCAGATCTTCTATGAGATGCAAGGCCAGGGTCAGAGCCCTGATATTATCACATACACCACATTGATGAATGGACTCTGCAGAGTGGGTAACCTGAAGGAGGCAATAAAATTATTCGAACAGATGAAAGACAGAGGTCATGGGCCTGATATGATTGCATATGCCACCATCATGGACGCACTATGCAAGGAAGGCACACCCCAAAACGCCAATAGAATATTGGATGAGATCTTGAAAAAAGTTTGATACTTGTGTTGTGACATTAAGTTGTAAATAAAAGCTTCTGTAACGATATTGCTGAAATGCACCTCGCAAGATTTAGTAAAAGGGAGTAAATTGCAGTTGATGAAGTACAGGGATGACTTTGGTAATAATGCACTATCTGAAACAGGTATGGTGGCTGAGTTGATCAAGTGGTACACGTGGAATTTCAATAAGAGTGCATCAGGTGTTCAATATTAGGAGAGGACGTTACAAATCATAGGAGTGGTGAGTTACAAATTGATCTGATATTTTCTTAGTCATGACATTGTTCCAAAGGTTGTTAATAGATTGATAAGGATTTCAAAAATATTATACGAAGTGTTAGACTTTTCTTCAGTTTATATTGTCTGAATTGTCTGTCTGAAGTGGTCCTGAGGAAGCGTTTTATCGTAGTTAGTATTTAGCAAATCGCTTCCAATAGTCGCAACTTCTAATGTAGGCAAAACAGATGGACTTACTGTAATAGCACCTATTAGTAAAAGACTTGCCGGCAGCCATATAAAATACTATCAAGGCAGTTTTATGCGTGAAAATTGATGAACTGGGTTAGGTCTACTCATGGCTTGCTCTACCAGTTGGTGAGTTACTATTGCTGAATTGTTCATGGTTTGTTTTAGGTAAAAACTAAAATAGATGGTTGATCAATCGGCTGTCAAACGCATTCAGTAATTAATTTTGTTTGAGAGTTTGACATTAATTATCACTTTCCCTGAGGTCATGTAATTTATTAAGATTCACTCTAATAAATGTAACCTGGCAACATGGGGATTTGCTTCACTAGGTATGGTATTATTGCATTGAAGGTACTTTGACTCTATGAACACTATGTACTTTAGAGGCTACGTGGCAAAACAGTCTACAAGAACAGCATGAGAGTATGGAGGCAGAGATAGGACATTACTCACAGTAAGGTCTGATCAATCTTACTCTATGCAGACTTTACTCTGTGGCTATGTCATGATTTAACTGTCCTAATTAGTTGCATGCATATATGAAACTCGAATGGCAGTACACAATGATCAAAACCTTACTGTAGATTCACTTCTCACAGGCTGTTAAGTTCAACTAGTTTAACTTCCTCTGCATGGCTAATGTGCAATACTAGCTCCAAGCTTTGCTTCTTACAGGACATATGATTAGAATATACAGAAATTTGGATTCACAGCTCACAGGCTGTTAAAATCAGTTAGTTTAACTTCCTCTGCATGGCCAATGTGCAATACTAGTCTAAGCTTTGCTTCTTACAGGAAATATGATTAGAATATACAGAAATTTGCTTCTGCCACTAGTTGGTGAATATAGTCTTTGCTGGAAGTGAACACCGTCAGATTTGTCTACTATATATTGCACTAGACAGATGATTTGCAATCCCGTGTTTTTTCGTTTCTAGTCTTCAATGGATGTGGCTTGGGGAACTTTGATTCCAATAGCTTTGGGATCTCAGAAATAGTATAGCTCAGTATATATTTATAATATTATTTGGGATAAAAATTGAAATGTTTGGTTTGCTTAATGCGAAATGCCAGGGAGCAACATCTACAAGAATTAAAGATAAGTGTCCTTCAAGAATTAGTCAACAGGAATGACAGGTATTGATCAGCTATTGATCTGTTGTCTTCATTCAAAATGAAATCCAATTTTATTATTTGACATCATAGGATTCTTATTGAAATGTGAGAATTCCAATAAGGAAAGATATAATTTCTGGATTTTTTATGTTTTTGTCCGTATCCTATCATATTGTAATTTTATATAATCCAGACGAGAACTTGCAAATTTGGTGAAACATGGAAATTCCATACAAAGAACGAAGTTCAGGATGGGTAGGTATGACCTATCATATTGTAATTTTATATAATGCAGATGAGAACTTGCAAATTTGGTGCCACATGGAAATTCCATACAAAGAACGAAGTTCAGGACGGGTAGGTATGAATGTCTTGGACCGCTCACTGCTCTCGGTTTGTAGTGGATTTTTTTGTTTGCATCAATTTAGTGATCTCATTTACATTTAATACCGAGATTTTCCTTTTTATTATCGCATTTGTCTTTTTACCCATTGCATAAGTTATGTTCTGCACATGGTTTTGATTTGAAATGCAGCCTGAGTTCTATAATGAATGCCAGGAGAAATATAGCCCAGCCATTAATATTGTTTCTAAGATTACTCAACCGGCTTTCTTGCATCCACAGCTTCCTTCAACTCTAACCATTTGTGGCATGTGCTATCTTTAGGTTTGATTACATCCTATTATGGCATTTCTTAAAAGGATAATTTGCTCATGTATTCTTGCCCTTATCATTATTTACTGCATGCATAATGAGAAGGACCGTGCAACTATGGTGCCATCTTTAAATTCTATCATCCTCAACTGGTACGTTAGTTATAATGCACGGGTCACCAGTTTTCTCCAACAACTCCTAGTTCTCATCCCCACTCGGGAAGTCTGCCATCATGGTCAATGCCTAGGGTGTCTTTATATAAAACCCTTGTTGGCAAGGCCTTTCTAGTCACGCACCAGTGATCCCTCCCCTCCGAGTAGTGTTGGTTTCCCACCGGATTACTTCTCCTGTAAGCAATTGCTGTTTAACTGTTCGTACTATTTGGCTATTATTGTTGTTAATTGCATGACCTTTATTTTGCCTTGGAAAATTTGTCAGGCATACCAATTAGGCAGGCCAATTCTCTTTGTGATCGGTACCTCTGGCAATTTTATGTCCCAAGCTGAGATTTGTTTGCAGCTTGCTTTGGCATGCTTTTTTTTTTCTTATGGTTTTGAATGCGTGATTCTTGAATCCGTGTGAAATAATTTGTGACGTGTGTTACTTTTCCGGATGCTAGATCTATTGGGTAGTGCTTTGTACCTGTTACAATATACGAAGAGGACTAATAAGTCTGATGGCATGTATTACTTACAATGCATTTTCTTATTAGACATCATCAAATATTTGAATATTTAGGCTCTTCTGTCCAATTTGTAATAGGTAAAACAATTATTATCTTGATCTATGTCTTGTTAGATCTTGTAGCAATCATCTTGATTTACAAGTTGACATGGCTAAGCGTCTCAATCAAAGAGGACATCATTTAGAGACAGGGCCCTTTTTTTCAATTGACGTTTTTACATTGGTAGCAAGGGCAGGCAGGTTCAATTTTGGTTAGCATTAGCAACAAGCAATAAATAAGACATTGTTTAGCATCTGGTTCCATCCCTCAATTCCAGCAGCCATTTCTGGAAAGTATGTTTGGGTAGTGCTTCATACCTGTTATAGTATAGGATGAGGACTAATAAGTGTCAAGACATGTATTGGTTACAATGCAATTTTTTATTAGACATCTTCAAATACTTCAATATTTAGACTCTCCTGTCCAAATTGTAACTGCTAAAACAACTATTATCTTGATCTCTGTCTTCTTAGATCTTGGAGCAATCATATTGATCTACAAGTTGACATGGTTAAGTGTCTCAATCGAAGAGGACATCATTTAGAGACTGGTCCTTTTTTTTCGGTCGACGTTTTTACATTGGTAGCAAGGGCAGGCAGGTTCAATTTCGTCTCCATTCCACCTGGATGCCCAAACACAGGGCCTCCAACTTTGCAATCACCGTCAAGCAAAACCTAGAGGGAAAGTATGTTTCTGAAAAGGTGTGGTCATTGTAAAGATCACTGACAGAAAATCTGTCGTGACATGTACATACCATAATTCTAAGGAGAGGAGCATTCCCTCACCAAATTGTTCCTTGATCGTCTCGGTGTACCCTTATAACCTGTACGATTTTGTGTGTTTCTTCATTCACTCTTGCTTTATCCAAAAAACCCAAAGGGAAATTGTGTTCATCGAAAGGCATGGTCAACTAGAATCTCAGTTCTACATAAAGACACTGACAGGGAATTTGTCATGACATGTACATACTGTAATTCTAAGGAGAGGATCATTCGCACATCAAATTGTTCCTTGATCTTCTTGGTCTAGTAAGATTTTGCATGTTTCTTCCATCCTGTCCTCCACTGTTTCTTAGAGGATCACTCGCACACCAAGTTGTTCCTTGATCTTCTTGGTCTAGTAATATTTTGCATGTTTCTTCCATCCTGTCCTTCATTTTTTCTTTATCGAATTGGGAGTATATCGTTTACCTTCATTTCTTCTTTATCTAATTGGGAGTATATCGTTTACCTGATCTGGCTTTCATGTTGACAATGTTTAATGTGCTTCTATAGTTACCTTGCTGCATGCCAGCCTATATTTCTACATTTTCTGTGGGTGAAGTGTTATAGTTATAGTTTTTATTCCTTTTCTCCTATTTAGGTATTCATACCTTTGTGATAAGAGTTTTAGTGGCACATCTAAGAGCTACTCTTATATGTACCCTTATAAGATGTTTGAGATATAAAGTGCATGCTGCATTTTGACTGTGTCTTGAAAGTAGTCTAATTTGTAACAATATTATCAGAACCAGACCAAACCAGTAAGAACTGGCCAGTTCAACTAGTTGGAGGGCAAAACTGTTTTGGTCCAGTGAACCATACGGTTTTTGGCTAGTTCGGTACTAAATCGGCCCATTCTTGTATGGATCGGTCTTGTATAATGCTATCAAGCAGGGTTGGAATTTCGATTTCTCTTTACCTGTCATATACCTTTCAAAAACCATTGTTTAAAATTTTTCCCTTCAAGAGTGATGCTTTTAAAATAAATTAACCCTTCACCAATAAAGGTTTTATTAAAAAATTACCTTTCAATCATAGTTTTCAAAACTGGCCCAGCTAACAGGTTACCGGTCTAACCGACCGGTTAGCAGGCCCACCAGTTGAAACCCGCCAAAAAACTCGGTCAGAGGGGTGACTTCACCAAATTTTGCAGCTAACCTGTCCTAACCGGCCGGTTTAAGACGGAACCGGCCAGTTCGGAGGCACGCCCACCGTGAGCCCAAAAAGCGACTTTTTGAGGCACGCCCACCGTGAGCCCAAAAAGCGACTTTTTGACAGGGTTTTAGGGGTTTTGGAGGGAAACTAAGGGTGCTTTCTCTCCAAAAACACCCTCTCCAAGCCTTTAAGAGACCCTTCTCCCTCTCATTTGTCTCACACATCTCATTTGGAGTGTTTGTGAATTTGCTTGGGAGCCTGGAGAGTGTTGAGTTTTTAGTGGAACAACAGAGTTTAAGCTAAGTAGTAGTCATCATGCCTCCAAAACCCAGAGATACTGCATGGGCTCATTGTGATATGATTGATGGCAAAATGATCTGCAAATATTGCCAAAAATCCATTGAAGGGGGGGTATTAACAGGTTCAAGCAACACTTGGTTGGGATAGGAGGCCATGTAAATCCATGTGGAGCACCAAATGAAATAATAGGGCATATTAGGGCAGAATACGTTCAGAAGTTTGAGACTCAAGTCACTGAACCAATAGAGAAGTTTGTGACTGCAAAGTTTGGGAGTCAAGACTCAACCAACTGAGTTTGATCATGATGACTCATGAGAAGTTTCAAGTGATAATGCTGATCACTATTATCATATATGTAGACTTGAGTCTTGTAGTAGGCCACTGGCCTTATAGTTTGTAGGCTTTGTTTTTGCACTCTAGAGGCCACTTTACGTATTTTGTCGATGATATGTATTGCACTCGGTGCCATTTTGATATATTCACCTTTACATGGTATATAAATGAGCAATCTTTGCATATTTGTCTCTATTGGCTTGGAATCATGGTTTTAAATCTTAAAAATAGTTTTTTCATTGAAAATAAATTATTTAATCTATTTTTCTAAAACCGGTTCGTTTAAACCAAACCAATCCCGGTTAGATCGGCTTCGGTCGGTAAATCGGTTCATTAGGTGGACAGGTCTGGTTTTAAAAACACTGCTTTCAATAACACAATTATGTTAAAAAAATTCACATTTTTATGATAAGATAAGAAAAACAAAATGACCATAACAAACAAATGACTTATTGAATTCTGAATCTTGGTTTAAAATTATATGTAACACTCACAATAAAATATTCATAACTTTGAAATCAAATGTCCTCGACCAGGACATGCCATAGCATTTGTATATATCAGGTATGACGAAGGAGATCTTATGTGACATGTAAGATTACCAACAAAGTAAAACTATAAGATGGTCTATCCCCCTATTGTCTCCACAATCATAATAACATGGAATCAATATGGAGGTCCACGATGGAGAGTTTGAAGTCCAGCAACCACAATGTATTAAAAGTGATTTAATATTTCATAAGTGGCAGTAGATGTTGTTCTTCATGAGTCGATCTTTCAGAGTTTTTAAGTGATGTTAAGACACTAAAGATCTGGTGCAAACTATAGTTTAATCGACACTTCCATTGTTCCATAGGTGACACGTGACATATGATAACTTTCATAAGGTAGTGTTATTGACACTGTGATAGCCCCCTCGCCCAAATAAACCAATAAAGATGGGTGGTGAATACACTCAGAGAGAGAAAGTGGCAACAAGCAGGATTGTGGTCCAAATTCATTATGACAAGGAGGAGGCTTTGTGCTTTCAACTACGTAACGTTTTGGGCTACGTAGGTTCGATGATGTACTAGCACACTCAAGAAATGATTGTTTGTTTCATTCAAGTGGGATTGTTAATGATTTTTGGATAAGAGATAAATGCATGTTCATTGAATTTCAAGGAAACTATTTGGATTTGGATTCTAATCCAACTTACCCTGATCAAACAAATTGTGATTTATTGAATGACATTCCTTCCAAAGAGTATGAAATATGTATTTTTTCCCCTTTTCCCTAAGGTGAACATAGTGAACGTCTAGGTGACACCTATGAGAATTAAATCATACTAGATCGAGCACCCAATGAGATTTCATCATGAAAAAAACATAGTGAACATCTAGGTGACACCTACGAGAATTAAATCATACTAGATCGAGCACCCAATGAGATCTGATGATCAAAAAAACATTTCAAATAGGCCTGACATAAAACACATTGTCAGTGATGGATAGAGTAAAACACAAACAATGACATTAGTTAAATATATACACAAATTTTACAATTTTTATAAAAAAATTGTGTTTATAAAGTGGAATTATCGACAAATTTTTTTAGGTCTAGAGTATGTCTTAAAATCACAACATTAGTTAAATATATACACAAATTTTACAAATTTTATAAAATAATTGTGTTTATAAAGTGGAATTATTGACAATCTTTTTTAGGTCTAGAGTACGTCTTAAAATCGTTTTTGTTTGGCTAAGAGTTTGAGTTTATGAGACAAAGAAACAAGTTAATGGACATAGATGTAGATGCATTTCAGGGTAATTTGAGGGTCATGGTTTTCTAGAATAACTATGGTGAGTCAACCTCCATTATGGATTATGGAGCGTCATGGTTTTCTGGAGTAACTATGGTGAGTCAACCTGCGTTATGGATGGCCGCTAGCGATGATTATCCATAATATGAGTTTGACAATTGAATTATAATTTTTTCCCAATATGTTAAAAAAAACACTATCCATAATATGAGTTAAACAATTGAATTATATTTTTTTTCCCAATATGTTAAAAATAACTAGATAGAAAATATTCAAATATTGTGGTGAACGATTTGCTATTGTTTTAACTAAAACATCATAAAGAAAACATACTCGTTTTCCATAATATGTTAAAAAGGACAAAAATAGACAAAAATATTAAATTATTATGGAGAGCAATTCACTCAATATATTTCAAATATGTTTTTAACTAAATCATAAAGAAAACAAGAATTGTGTTTATTAATTTCTAATTGCTTAATATTTGAGAGATTTGTAAACCTACTAAATTGATTTATACATTGAAAAAGGTGATTTAAACAACACAAAACTACAATTTCATTAAAAAATAAATTACTTAATTCTAAAAAAACTAAAAATTAAAATAGTTAATAATAATCGTCATTTTAGAAAAATACACATATATAAAATAAACAATTTTCTATATCAAACACAAAAAATAATAATAATGATTATATTTATTAATAAATTAAACAAAAAATAACTCATAAATAAACACTTTTCTAAATATAAATTTAATACACCACCACACATATAAAAAAATATATATATATATATATATATATATAAACCAAAACTTAATATATTTTTTATAAAAATAAATATAAAAAATAGCATTTAAAAACAACTATTAAAAAATAATCATCACTGAAAAATTCAATTCTTTAATTATAAGTATGATCAGAGTGATATTTAAGGTTTCTAAAATGTAAACCAATTGATTTATATGGAAATAATATTAATTTCGTGTACTCTTTATAATTGTAAGTATAAACCATACCAATCCATTTACATCGAGTTAATTCATCATGAAAACTCACTTCAAGTTCAAATCTTAGACTATTATTGATGATCAAACTCGTCGCCCACTCGGGCATACCTCACTTTCTTATTCAAGGTAGAGACTTATATTTTATTCTATATCGTGAAGTTTCTAGGAGTGAAATGTCCAGATAAGATATTAATAACATTTTCAAAATATTATAAGCCGTCAAAAACATGTTCTTCACTCTTCAAACAATGTTATGCCAGACGGTCATTTAAAAATTTTCAATGTATTTAACGACTGAAATGGCTTTTGACGGGCAAAATGCCCGTCAAATTCCAACCATGCTATCAAGGACCTTTTGAAAACAATCAACCGATTCTTGCACTGATCGGTTTTGTACAATGCTATCAAGGACCCTTTAAAAACAATCAACTGATTCTTGTATGGACCGGTCTTGTACAATGCTATCAAGGACCCTTTGAAAACAACCATTTTTTTTAAAGTAATGATTTATCACTGGAGAAGCCTAGTTTTTGACCAGATTTCTAATATTCAAGCCTATGGCCTTGCTATTGCTATGCAATTCATGGTAATGTTATATTCATCATTTTACTTAAATTTTTAACATTACCATGAAATGACTCGGGGTGTTTGAGAGTAGTTCCAAACTCATTGAGTGGAGAAAGTAGAATTTTAGATCCCACTCGGGATCTAGGAGACTAAACAGTTTTTTCAGGATTTCAGGATTTGGGGATTGCGATGTTTCGATTGGATTTTGTCATGTACGAGGGTATGTAACTAGCATATAATCAAAAACACCAATCCCTCTATGTATCTTGATGTTAGTGGCATTGATTGTTGAACTCCTCTATCATGATCCTACTAAAAATGTACCCATCACTCAAACAAAATCTTGAATTGACATTCTAAGCATTTTCTATCTTATTTTAATGCTTAGAGGGTGATATTGATGACGAAGATTCCAATATAGGCAAAGATTTTGATGATATGTATGTATTGGTTGTAGCAAGATTTTTTTTGGATGTTAGATGCCATCTAGCGCCTTTTTGTTGATGTATTTTCAGTTCAGATATGGCTTGCACTCAGTGTTATTTTGGTTATTTGCACCCTTACAAGCTATATAAATGAGAACATTTGTTTATTTGTGTATAAATGGTTTGGATTCATATGGATGCGCATTAATACATAGTTTTTTGTATGTTTGTTTAAATTTGAATATTAAATGTGTTTTTGGTTAACCGGTTTTTTGGTTCAGTTTTTTTTTATTGGTTTTGGTCTAGTTCCAATCAATTCCCAATCCAAGCAGCCTACTAGTTTGATGACTGGTCCAATTTTGATAACATTTATTTGTAATGCATATGGCTTATTTCTTTCAAATGTTTCATTTCCCTATCACATTAATTAATAGTTAGAACAAAGCTAAATATGATCTTCAATGATGCAGAAGATAAGTATTACTTGCCATTGGAAGGAACGAATGCTTCTTCCTTGAAGCATGGTTGGAGTCATCACTTTATGTTTCTTGTGTCACTTTGAAGATGTAATTTGTGGTGACAATAAGATTGTCTATTCAGTTTTGTGCAAGTGAGTGACACCTTCAATAATATCTTAGTCATATGAAGAAGGTATGGGTTATTGCGTGTTTCTTTTGATAAGTAAACATAACTTACCATGAGAATGAATAAATGTTTCATCCTTTAATTATGGTTGAAGTTATCACTTGATATCTCTTATATCACTTTGAAGATGTAATTTGTAGCGGCAATATGTGGGGCATCCAAAATAATTTTTAGTCACATGAAGAAAGTATAGGCTTTATTTTCTCATCAAGAAAACATCATAAATGTTGCCATGTTGATGCCATTTTTTGGAAGCCATTAAATCTTTGTTGATTTATGTTGTTTAATGAATGAATGTTGGTTGTATGTGAGAAGGCAATTGTTAGAGGATTAATGTGAAACAAAATCCCAAATTATGAATATGTGAGTATTTTTTATTTAAAATGATGGAAATCACACTTTGTTGGTTCCCAAGGTGTTTTAAATACAAAAATGAGGTTAATTACTATTTTAGAATTTTAAAGTATCTTTCACCCAATTGTTTGTATGATAACACTACTTTACCTTCGTAAATATATCCATCATAAAAAAACTTATTCCAGCATTAGAATACTATAAACTTTACGATAAATTTGCATCATTGATTGAACACATTAGAGATGTTGTTTTATGAAGTTTTCTTCTTCAGAAATTAAATTTACATTGTTAAGTTATGGGTATCCATGGATATTTTTTGAAGGCATGAGAGCCTTTTGGTTTGCAATTAGGCTTCCATCTTTCTTGTTTCAAGTAGAATGCCATGTTGACAAGAAATTAAAATAATGGTATGCAAAAATTCTTGAAATAATGATATAGTAGAAAATATAGACAGGATATTTGGAGGCATAATGCAACAAGATGTATCATTTGGTTATTAATTTGGTAAGGAGTTTGCGATCAACAACTTCTTTGAAAGGATGTCGATTGGGTCATCTCCAGATGAGGGAAATGAAGAAGAGTTTGTTCAACAAGCCCTTGGAAATGTGGAAATGGAATGCTTGGCTCAAGAGATAATCTATGGAGGAACATATTGAAGCTAACAATGAACATGCTTTCACTAACATTTTCTTATGATTTGCAAAGTAATTTTGATTTTAGGCTTGTTTACTAGGATATATACAAAGTCAACACTTTCGGTATTCCTTTGTGAGGTAAAATCAAATGTTTTAAATTGGATTGTCTATTCTTAATAGTGACAATAGGATTGTCTATTCCTTTTTGCACAAATGTGTGACATCCAAAAAAATAATAGTCATATGAAGAAAGTATAGGCTTTCTTTTCTCATCAAGAAGTCATCATAAATATTGTCATGATTGATGTCATCGACTCTCTAAGGTTTTTGGAAGCCTTGGAATCTTTTGTTGATTTATGTTCTTTAATGAATGAATGTTGGTTATATGTGAGAAGGCAATTTTTGGTTTCAAGAGGGAGAAATGGAGGACTAATGTGGAACAAAATCCCAAATTACGAATATGTGAGAGTATCTTTGACTTTAAATTATGGAAATCGCACCTTGTTGGTTCCCAAGGTGTTTTAAACACAAAAATGAGGTTAATTACTTTTTTAGCATTTTAAAGTATCTTTCACACAAATGTTTGTATGAGAACACTACTTTACCTTCTTAAATATATCCATCATAAAAAAACTTATTTCAACATTAGAATACTATAAACTTTATGATGAATTTGCAGCTTTGATTGAATGCATTCGAGATGTTGTTTTATGAAGTTTTCTTATTCAAAAACTAAATTTGCATTGTTAAGTTATGGGTATACATGGAATTTTTTGAAGGCATGAGAGCCTTTTGGTTGGCTTGGCAACCATTTCGCGTCCTTTGTTCTTGGGTTTTTGTCAATTGGTAATGTCTAGGGCATGGGATATAATTTGTGTAAATAATGGTGTCTGTTGTCACATGAATTGTTCAGTGTGAGTTTAAGGGATCCTCTGGGTTGGTTTTCTTGGGTGTTTGAGAGTCTTTTGTGTCAAGGGTCTTATGTTTTGTGTGAATATGAGTATTTGTTTAATGGTGTTGGAGAATGGACCCTCTGTAGAGGCCACTGCGACCTCTGTCCAACACTTTGGTGCTTCTATTGAGTCTAAGGTCTGTGTCATGAGCATTGGGGATGATATAGTGGGTTGAAGCTTTGGTTCTGGGATGTATGTGTCTGGTCGTTTCTCTTGTTTTTCGCAGGCATAGGTATACATAGTGGGTACTCCAGGTGCACCCTCCCGGTCTCTGTCATGTCGTCACATCAATGAATTCATTATAGGTAGGGAGAGGGAGCAATGGTCCAAGAGGGAAGAGAGGAGTGAGGCTTTTCTCTCATGACTCGGCTGCCACTTACTTGAATGCAATTTTGCTAGAAACAAGGAAGGAAATTCACAAAATTTAGACTCAAGCTGGAGTGGAGAGACAATCCCACTTAGATTTAGAAATCTTAGAGGATATGTCGACTTGGCTTCTTAATATTGGGCACACAAGGGGTAGGAAGAAGCAATATCAGAGCTCAGTGGCCCTGCACTAGCAAATGAAGACATTGTTGGGTTTGTTCCTGAAAGACAAGCAAGTGGAGCGATCTTGGAGGACAAAAAAAGAATGCTCATGAATCAATGCGTATGCTTGGACAAGATTGATTCTTGCCTTTCCCATGTGGAGGGGCACATTGAAAATGTGAATTTGATATTGGGAATTTGATAGATCCTTCAGATTTGAGCGCAAGGGTACCAGCAACGATATCTTCTTCAGATAATGGTTAATGTTCCTAGTGGCTGGATTTGTAGTTCTGTGTTCTTTTTGTTTTGGTTTTTCCTAGTCAAAAGGGCTTTCGGCTTTATGATGTACTTAGTTTTTATTACTCTGTGTTGGTCATGGTGTAGTGTTCAATCTTATGAATTTTGTGGCCATGGTGTGGTGTTTAGTCTTGTGAATTTTGTATCCAGGGCTGTATGGAAATATGTAATCCAACTAATGGTAATGGTTTGAGGAGGATTGAAATCCTCAGGGCGCATTTTGGAAAAACTATGTAATTGTGATTTTTTGACATTACAAAGCATTAATTTACAAAAAGAAAGTTGCAAGTACATCGGATGAATCAAAAGATGGTCATAGAAGTATTTTGTTCAAAAGCATTGATAACATAGATATTGCTAAGATTGAGAAAGTACAAAAAGGAATAATGTTAGCCAGAGAGAAAACAGATTTGATGAGAGAAAGGCTAACCACTTTTCCTATTGTTGAAAGCTTGAAACTACCAAAAGGTTATGTTAGTCTTAAAACCCTTGTAGAAAATGGCCAACCATCTGCTCCACAAATTTTGGCCATGTCTGGTGTTACCTCTCATACTCAAGGAGATACTAGTTCTAAAAGAGATAGAGGTAATACATTTACATTCACACATAAGGGAACGAAAGGTGACAAGGATACTTTTGCACATGAAGCATCTGTAGATAGTCTTTTTTCTCGATATAGAGACAATTTGGAAAGTGTCCCTGCCAAATTTGAAAATCCATCAGCTAAAGGATTTGGCAATACACTTTTGGTAAATATTGATTGCATGGAAAGTGAAGAGGTAATAACAGTTTTGCATAATGTCCATGCTTTGGCACTACAGAAAAAAAGCTGAAACTAAAGCATCATGGTCTGATATAGTCACACAAATTGTTTGGTCTTTCACTGGTATTTTAAAACAATGGTGGGATAAGTTGTCTGAAGAAGAAATGAACAATATCATTGAACATCCAACAGATCCCCTGAAAGCTATTTTTGATACCTTGAAACATGAATTTGTGGGGGTAGTAACAGAAGATTCAATACATCATGGTCAACTCTTTTTATCTCAAAGATTGTGTAACATAGATTATCTGCATGATTATTATTGTGTTATGCAAAAGCTTCTTTATCAAGCAGTAGATCCCCACAATGTTGCTTATTTGAAGTATTACATAGCTTCAATGCCAGGAAAAATTCCAGATTTGATTAATTAGTATATTGAAACCAACAAAGTACAAATTGAGAATTCTTCATTTGTTGCAATACATCAGATGATAGTTTCTGTTCTGCAAAGAGAGTGTGCATCAGAAAAAGCTAAAAAAAAAATTAAGAAGCAGATGCATTTCAGTACAAAGTTGTGTAATAATTTTGCAGAAACTTATGATTTTGGATGTAGTAGCAAATCTAAAAAGAAAGTGTCAAAAGTTTCATGCTCATGCAAGACAGATAAGGATGCTCCTAGGAGAAAATATTATCCTTCTAAGTTTTCCAAAAAAGAGAGGATAGTATTCAGAAAAAGAACAAAGCCTTCTAAAAAGGTAACATGTTTTATATGTGGAAAAGAAGGCCATTATGCTAATACTTGCAAAGAGAAAAAGAACAAGAAACAGTTCAAAATCATAGATGTTTTTACTATAGTCCATAATCCGGAAGATTGGGATCTCATTTCCCACTCAGATGGTGAATATTTTAAAATTTCCAGTGATTCTTCTACTTCAGATAATGATAATTTACCTAATATCATAAGAATATGTTTAGAATCTGATTCTTCTGACTCTTATGAAACTTTTATTGCTGATATTAAAATGTTTTACTTCAACAAAACAGACAATTTGCAGAATCAGATTGATGAGGTCAAGACTGCGCTAGCACAACTTGAACCGTCTCAGTTAACAACTACAAGAAGATTGAAAGAAACGCTGGAAAGTTTGGAAAAACAATTACCTTCCAAAAGAATAATTGATATGAGGATTTTATTGAAAGAGAGTTTGATTCAATGTTCAAACCATTGCATATCACAGAAGCTTCTCAAGTCACAGGTATGGATGAAATCAATACTCTCAAGAAGAAAATTAGCAGTTTGGAATCATCTATTAAACTAACAAGATCAGAAATATTGCAATTATCAGCTAAACTTCAAAGTCTTATTTCTGATTATGATGATGCTAATTCCAAATTGACAAGAATTCTGATGAATGATATTCCAGAAGAAATGCCCATGAAATCTAAGGAAGTAGATTTGGTAAATATTATGGGAATAGGAGATAAAGTGGTAATTCCTTTGAAATTAAAATTGCCAAATTTAAAGGAATACACCCTAGATGCACAAATTGATTCTAGAGCTATGTGTAGTTGTTGCAAATTCAATGCAATTCCTTCTTATTATTGGCAGCCTACTAAACTGTCCTTCAAAGCTGTGAATAAAGAGTTAATGGAGATTAACCATATATCTCCTGATTTTCCAGTTTATTTGAATTATGTACAGACATATGTTACTTTGTACAGTTTTGATACAAGATCAGATGTCCTATTGGGACAAGATGTTTTGAAGAGATTCCTTCCAGTCACCTTTGGCAAAGACTCAATCATATTTACTACTATTGAAGGACCAATTATGATTGCTGCAAAGAATGATTACTAGCTTAAGGTCAAGCCCAGTGAAGAAGACAATCTGCAGGATACCATGCAAGATCTTACCAAAATTCAAAAGATTGTTAAGCATGCAGAAATAGATGGTCAAAATACATTGCAAGCAATCTCAGATAAGTTGCACCATGATTGCACAGCGAGCAGGCCAAACGCTTTCTGGACCAGAGAAAATTATTTTGTAGCATTACCTTATAAAGAAGGTTATGTTCTTAAACCACAGAAAGCAAGTGCTAATCATATGTCACCTACTGAACAGGCTTTGTGCAAACAGGAGATTCAGTAGTTACTTGAACAGAACCTAACTGGGCCTTGCAAAAGCCCATGGGCAGGTCCGGCCTTTTATGTCAACAAACATAGTGAGCAGAAACATGGAAAGAAGAGGTTGGTATCCTATCAGGTATCCTCTTCCCAATAAAGAATTGTTGTTTGCTAAAATTGCCAATGCCAATGTTTTCAGCAAATTTGATCTTAAAAGCGGTTTCTGGCAAATTGGTATCATTCCAGATGACAGATATAAAACAGCTTTCACAGTTCCACGTGGCCAATACCAATGGACAGTAATGCCATTTGGTTTGAAGAATGCTCTTTCTGAGTTCCAAAAGCGGATGGAAGATATTTTTGGAGTGGTAGAGTATGTGATTGTATATATTGATGATCTTCTTGTATTTAGTAAGGATGTAAATACTCATAAGCTGCATTTAGAAAAATTCTATGAAATGGTGTACAAGCATGGTTTAGTTCTATCTGACTTAGAAGAAAAGTTTCAAATTGGAAAAGTCATAATAGACTATTTAGGATTGCATATTGAACAGGGTCACATAGAGCTTCAACCTCATATCCTTCTTCATCTTCTGAAATTTCCTGATACTTTCCTTGATGAAAAGACGCTTCAGATGTTTTTAGGTTGCTTGAATTACATCCGTCAGTTCTATGAAAAGCAATCTAAAGATACTAAGATTCTGCAGAAAAGGCTGAAGAAAGAAAAAGTTGAATGGTCTAATGAGATGACTATGGCAGTAAGGAACATAAAAAGCAAAATCAGAGATCTTCCCAAGTTAAAACTGCCTGACACTGATCTCCCATTTATTCTTGAAACAGATGCATCTAATCATACATGGGCTACAATGTTATTACAGAAACATGGAAGGAAAGAACTTGTTTGTGCATATGCCTCTGGTACTTTTGATGACACAAAAGCTAAGTATCCATCTTCCCACAAAGAGATACTTGTTGTCAAAAGAGGAATTCAAAGATTCAGATTGTTTTTAAAAAGTGTCAGATTTTTAGTTAGAACCGATCTGAGACACATGAAAGGTATTTTGTCCAACAAGAAATTGTTAGAACAAGGATATACCAGGGTTCTAAGATGGGCTCTTTGGCTAGAAGGTTTCGATTTCGATATTGTCTATAATCAGGTGCAAAAAATTATTTAGCAAACATGTTGACAAGAGAAGGAGCTCCAGAAATCAAAGACATCAAGATGTTCAAACCCCTGTACAAAGGAGAAAGTTCTTCAAGTAAAAGTCCAGTCCAGTCTAGTGTCTGTTAGTCCAAAATCTGTTCAGTCTTGGTCTGTAGTCAGTGTAAATATGAATTCTGTTGGGATTGTTTTGTTTTGAGAGTCAAGTCATTACCAATAGAAGTCATCCAAATAATTTTGTAGAATTGGTTTGATTCAGAGTCTGGTATGACAGCCTATAATAGTGAGTTACCCTATAGAGATAGGCCTTGGTGTGTCTATTATTCACTGTCTAGAGAACCAGTTCCCATCTATTTTGGTTTTTTTCCAACATACTGATTGGACATGGCAAGATTATTTCTCTATCCATCAGAGGGCTAGGATAAATGGTTATGTTAGAGTCATTGCATATGCGACACAGTTAGATAGTGCTAATGGAGTCCTTGGTTTAAGATGTTCATGTTTCAGTATATGCCCAGAGGTGAGCAGATTTGTCATTTTAATTTCCGGGAAACCATTAGCACTTTAATCTGGGAAATCCATATTGTTGCTCAACATGTTGCGGACATAAGGAATGGAAGGTCTCACTCCTCCGCATTGGCTGAACATGCGGAAAAAACCAATCATCACTTTTGCATAGAAGAGACAAAGGTCATCGCTAGGATTGACCACTTTCGTCATCGAAAATTCAAAGAGGCCTTAGAGATCGAACAAAGGCCCATCAATCTGAACAAAGATGATGGTTGGAGAATTAGCAAGTGTTGGATCCCTGCTCTTTCTTCCTAGATTTTTCTTGTTTTCCCAGTTATCTTCCTAATTTTTTTTTTAATAAAGTTAAAATTAAATAATTAATTAATTATTATATCTCAAATTCTTATTGATATTATATCTGTAATATAATTTAATAATACTAATATTATTTAATATTAATTGAAACTGTTTTATTTATTTCTTAATTCAAAAATAATAATAATTATTAAATTAAAATTCTTTTTAATTCTAGGTCAAAGGCTTAATTTGTTATTTCGATTTTTTAGTCAAACTAGCCGTTATTTCTAACGGCTAGTTAGCTGCTCCCTTCATCTATTTATTCCATTTCCTAGATCTAATTCCTCATCTTGTCCTAAAGATGAACCACACTGGTTGGTTCGAAACGCGTCGACGAGATTTTATTTTATGTGATTTTTACCGAAAATGCTGTTACAATTAATATGGATCACAAAAGTCTAAATTCTACAAAAATGTAAAAATCTGTCAACGTTTCAAATCCCAACAGGGATCCATCATCAGGACAATTACTGAATGATGATAAAAGAAGAACTTAGTGAGAGGCAACTCTTCTTACTATCTTTATTCTGAAATTTTCGAGTAAAATGGTCTCATTCCATGTATCCCCTCCGTACAGGGATATAATTTTGGATTCCAGGCATTTGTGGTTCATTTCTTTTAGTTGAACCTCAGAGTACCCACAGTAATGATCATACTTGTCAACGTTTCAAATCCCAACAAGGATCCATCATCAGGACAATTACTGAATGATGATAGAAGAAGAGCTCACTCACAAAGCTCTTCTTCTATCATCATTCAGTAACTGTTGGGATTTGAAATGTTGATAAATATGATCATTACTGTGGGTACTCCGAGATTCAACTTAAAAGAAATGAACCACAAATGCCTAAAATCCAAAATTATATCCCTGTACGAAGGGGATACATGGAATGAGACCATTTTACTCGAAAATTTCAGAATAAAGATAACAAGAAGAGTTGCCTCTCACTAAGCTCTTCTTCTATCATCATTCAGTAATTGTCCTGATGATGGATCCCTGTTGGGATTTGAAACATTGATAAGTATGATCATTACTGTGGGTACTCCGAGATTCAACTTAAAAGAAATGAACCACAGATGCCTGAAATCCAAAATTATATCCCTGTACGGAGGGGATACATGGAATGAGACCATTTTACTCAAAAATTTCAGAATAAAGATAGCAAGAAGAGTTTCCTCTCACTAAGCTCTTCTTCTATAATCATTCAGTAATTGTCCCAATGATGGATCCATGTTGGGATTTGAAACGTTCACAAGTATGATCATTATTGTGGGTACTCCGAGATTCAACTTAAAAGAAATGAACCACAAATGCCTGAAATCCAAAATGTAATTATTGTTGAAAAGAAGAGGATGTCATAGTTTTAACATCCATGCAACCAACATCAAAGATATGACCATGCACAAAATAACAACTTTGGGCCAACATATTCACATATCTAATTTTTCATGTTTGTTTTTTAAGAACTACTTCCTTTTCTGACATTTTAATATGTTGGATATATATATATATAGAGTTTTCTCTATGAACAATGTAAATAGATTTGCACATGGTTAATGTTATCTAATTCTTGTATGATGATTTTTTTATATATTGATGTTATAGTTTTCTTTTGTTGTATCGGTGTAATAGTTTTCTTTTAAATTAAATTAGAGAAATAATGAACTAGTGTTAATGCTAAATATTTTTCCTTTTATATATTATTATTATTATAATAATGGTGCAATAACTTAATTTCAAACATAATTAATAAAATAACTAGAGCTAACTCAACTATTACAAAGTGGGATAGAGATGTAAACACATTTTTATAAAAAATAATGACTTGCATAATTAGCACCTATTCCATTTTAGAATGCAGATTTCCACAGTGTATGCAACCTTATTGATCGCTATTATGTGACTATATGGGTCCATTCTTGGTTGTCTTCACGCGGCTCATGGGATGTCTGATTTCATCCGAAGCACTATGGGAGTTAAACAAGGTTTTCCACTGTCCCCTACCCTGTTTGGGATCCATATTGATGAGTTGGAGGCATTTCTACACAAGCATATCCAGAACAATGATGGTTGCCTTCGTCACCAGGTTCTGATATCTATTCCACTCTTTGTTGATGATGTGGTCCTCCTCTCTTCATCCCCAAAAGGGTTACAAAGGTACTGGATGCCTTAGCTCTGTTTTGTGAACATCGACAATTGACGGTCAACTTGGGTAAAACCAAGGTTATGATCTTCAATTGAGTGAAGAAAACCTTAGATCTTCACTTCCTATTCAGAGGGGAGGAGATTGAGATCACCAACACGTACACTTACTTGGGGGTGCAATTCTTAGGTCCTCGCTTCAGTTTGTGACCAACGCTTCAACCTCAAATCAACAAAGGATACGGATCCTTAGCCCTTCTCTTCCAGGACATCTCATCCAAGATGAGCTTCGTGGACATCTTGATTCGTTCCACTGTTCTATATGACTCATGGGGACCGCCTTTACTTGAGTTAGATTGGTCTTCAGCTAAGAGAGTCCATATTCTTTTTCTCTGCCGCATCATCAGATGCAAACTGACACTATCACAACACATCATCCTTGCAGGGTTTGGAGCTCAACCCTTTCTGCCTGAGACAATCTTCAGATTGGTTTCATTCTTGCATCGTGTCCAGGGCTTTGTAGACTCGATAAAGAGTAGGTACCGATATCTTTACTTGGCATATTTCTCTTCTGAGACAATTGCCCGTTCTACTCCCTCAGGCTGGGCCAAATGTTGGTTTATAGGATTTTAAGACCTCTTAGAGTGAGTGGGAATTCATTTGGATTATCTACCTCCTTTATAATATTCCTCAGATGCTCCTGATCACCTTTTACCTACTAGACATGAGCTAAACAAGATCATCAGGGAGGACAACTACAAGAGTTCATCCAAGTCACCTGGGTCAATCCTCCAAGAGAGTTGCGCCCAAAGATGACCTTCTACACTGAGCACTTCTTGGTGTTGAGAGATAGGCTCATTGTTCAACCCCAGTATATGTTTCACCACTGGATGCATGTTCTTTGCATTCCTCTAGGCCAGTTCAGAGTAAGTTCTTATAGACTTCGGGTAGAGACAAACCACCAGGTGGATAGAGCCGACAAAATTTGCCAGGTATGTCATTTACAAGAAGTGGAGACCGAGGTGCACTTCACTCTTGGATGCCCTATCTACTACGAGATCAGAGGAAGGTTTCATTGCTTGTTTAGAGATTCTTGGACCCTCGTCGAATTTTTCAGGTATCTCGATCAAAGATTTCTGGCCCTATATATGCAGGAGGCTAGTAGGTTCCATGCGCATATTCTTCAGCCTCCCATCAGACCAGACCCCACACAGAGGATCACGACATGTTTTAGGGTACTACCTTCAGACAAAGACGACAAGACACCAATTGATACCAGTACGTATCTAGACTCTAGATCAGTGAGGATCTGTCGGACCTCGCCCTGCCACACGAGATCTCAGCGGCAAATTTGTTCCTAGGAGATGGACTAGGTCCTCCAGACCTCAGTAATGCGCGAACTCCCCAAGGAACAATTTAGTGGACAATCCGCACTTTCCAATGGCTCTTCATCATGCCAACAAACTTTGTTGAGTTTCTTCAATGTTCTTCATTCAACCTCGAATGTTAGGAGAGATGGGTTTAATCCTAAAACCTTTAGCTCATGGATCTTCTCCGCTAGGGATAGATGTTTGTAACACCCTCCTCCCACACCTACCCAAGCAAACGGTTAGCTGGGGTAAACATGCGATGAGAGACCACTATGATAAGATTCAACCTCCTTGGTGACTTTAAGGAAATGGAATCGACAAAACATCACATACAGTCATCCAACATCATCCAAATAAACTTCGAGAGACAAACCAACCACTTAGACTACCTATCCCTGGGTCCCACTGTTGTTTGAAAGACTTAAGGGTAGGGTAATGCTCCCTAGACACTTCCCAGGCGAGTTAGTTTCAGGACTAACGCTCCCCAGACACTACCCAGGTGCATTATAATGCTTCCCAAACACTGCCCAGACGAGTTAGTCTCAACACTAATGCTAGCATTATGAGATTTGAGCCACCTTTTTCGACCCAGAGCCCAGGACACTGCCCAAAATGGAATGATCACTTAGAATTAGTAAGGATGCAAGGAAACAATGATGCAAAAGCAATAATATGAACAAGATCATCACCATGCCCCTGCTAGCCATGATAGACATTTCGTCAAACATATCATCAAAATGTAACCTGCAAGTGTAAACAACAAAATTAAGTGTAGGGATCTCATACTTATCTGAGAATCGCTATGAACCATTGTTCCCTCATGCCATTTGCTGCATTATCCTCCATTAACTCATAAACACATTATCCATTCATATACAAGTAAAAGCATGTTGAGAGCCATACATAGCTGCTGTCATGAAATGTGCATATAACCAGCATAATAGGAACAGAAATACAATAAACATATCAGCCATCAAATCCATAAATACATTAGTACCTTTACACATGAAAATCAAAGGAATAGATTTCTCATTAATGAATAAAATGAACCAACTGGAGATGGGACTACCACGTTCCACTCGATCGTAGAATGGTTGAGCCAAATCTCTCTTCAGCCATTCACCCCCGTGCCATATTCCAAGCATGAATGTGGGATCTCATAGAACACATCAATCAAAACTCATCCAGGGCTTCCAGAGGCCATCCACCTCAACCCATCAAATAGTGATTCCACCTCACGGTCAGACATCACCAAAAAACATCATCAGATTGGTCTCCATCCAAGCCTTCTAGGGCTTCTAGAGCGTTTGTCCAACCAAGGATACCAAAACTAGTAACTCAACCCACAACTTATGCAGGGCTTCCAGAGCGTTTTTCCAACCAAGGCTTCGAGAACTAGTACATTGAGAGATACCAAATGCATCAGAAAGTGAAAGTTGTTTCAGATCCTTTTTGGGGCGACCAAGAGGTGGCATTTTATACCTATAGTCAACAAAACAAGAAATATAAAAATACATAATA
>APFE030118759.1:14713-50180 GCA_000404065.3 Pinus taeda | reverse complement strand
TTTTTAAATGGATCTTCAAACTTAGCCTTTGAAAAAATTCCCTAGGACCTAGGACTTAGGACCTATGAGGGGATTAAAACATTTCCTAACCCTCAAGGCACTTTACATCATGACTTTTACAATTTTTACATCTCAAGGGGGAAATCCCCTTTGACATAGACCCTCATAGACCACCCAGTTCTGAGACCAAACATAATCTAGCAGATTAACACACTAGGATTCTCCTAAGATTCTAATGACAAAATTCATCCCAGCTTTGGGGTTAGGCTGAAGGAAAACTCTGCCGATCATGGATCGGTGAGACAAAAAACCTTCCGGAATGTAGATTATCACTAGAAAATTAGGTCCACCTAGGCAACTTACGTACATGACTCAACTCTGCTAAGATTATTTACAATTTACACATGCAGACTGGGTTTACAACATAACATGATAAGTTCAACGATGTCTGTCGAATGGCACGGACATGTTAATCAAGCGTTATCCCTTCTGCGAAGAAAAGGGGGTGTACTGCTATGGGAAGTTGACACGCAGTGGTCAACAAGCAGTTAAATTTCATTGGCAGATCGATTTCCAAAGAGCAACAGTAATTGCCGGAGAGCCAGAGATCGAAGAAGATATAATGAGGGGCAGGGACAGTGAGGCTGGAGGAGGTTTTCCAGATCCAGTGAGTGCATTTGCAGACATGTCGAGATTCTCCATGAGCTTGCACAGAGGCAATGCAGAGCCTCAAGAAGGAAGTTCGATTTGCTGGGAAGGAAGACGTTTTTAGTTCCAGAGGTCGGGTTGAGGTTCTAGAGTGACGGAGAGATGTTTTCCCAGTTAGCAACAGGTAGGACGACAAGATTAGCAGTCAGCTCGGGCAACAGTTGCAATAGGTAGTGTTACCCACCACTTTGTGTGATATTCCCAAGAGAAACTTTTCTCCATGATGAGCCTCAGCCAACAACTAGTAGCCCCTTGATGCTTCCTACTAGCTTTTTGTGCTATTTCTCTGCTACCTGAGCCAACCATGTGGTCCCTCACCCCCCTGTATTGATCACATGTTTGAAGGTGGGCCTCCTGAATCTAAAGGTTTGACTTGTCATTTGGTAATCGAGTATTGAGTTTACTGATCATGGATACTTCTAGTATAGATTGATGGGGGAATTTCGCGGAAAGAGTGGCTTAGTTTGTTCTCTTGTCCTCTTGATCTCTTTTGGTTGTTATTCTGGGATCTTAGTCCCGTGGGATCTCCTTTATTGACCATTTGGTTCTAGGGTGGTACTACTTGGGAAAACCCTACTTTGGGTGCGTCGTCTCGCTCCATTACCCTCACATATGACTCCCTTTCCACTCACTATACTCCCATTCATCTTTCTCCCACCTAGGTCCACATTTCCATTTTGGGTCTACATAGGGCCAACGTCCATATCCCCTTGCCCCCACCTTCGGTCAAGACTAGAATGATGCCCCAGAGGTTGAAGCAATTAAAAGAAAAAAGTGAAAAGAAAATTGGCCACATTTAACAGGAAATTGTACCACAAAATGCAAAAGATGGTCGGGACAAAATAATCAGCACGTGGGCAAAAGCCAATGCACGAGCTCTACCCCAACACATGACCATTTCCTTGGTTCCATAAGCCCTAGATGAGCCTTCTTTATCATTCAAGAACCCATGATTGTCCCAACCCTAAGAGGGCAATGAACGACCCTACCTGAAAAGTGATAATCATTGCTATATCTTACATATCATGCTCTTGTCCTTTGAGCCCCGAGCAGTTAATTAAAGAAATTCATAAAAGGCAAAAAACATATAAAGAAGGGTGGAAAAATCAAGGTTGAGGCACCTCATGTACCACGATGGCTCCCTCTTACACATTACATACCCAGGTGTGGGCTTCCCCTTATTTAGCTACCCCTATGCCCCACTATGTGGCCCAGGATTGCCCCTCTCATTCCCTATTTCGTTCCATTTATTTGTCACTTGCCACCCCCATTAGAGGGATGCATGTTTGACATACTATCCGCTTTAAGGGCTGAAACCACCTAATAAGGTACTTGACTAACCCCCTTTGGAGCTTGGAGACACTAGCACATGCCAAAGCCCACTACGAAAGGGCATGCCATTATGAAGTGGACACTTTTTTATTGATGATTTGTAAGCTCTTTTACCCAATTATTTTAATGACTGGTTGTACTGGAAGCCTAGGCGACGTATTGGATCTCATGCAAGATTACATGTGTTTCCATTTGGGGTTGGTCTCCCTATATGGGATCCTAACCCCCAGAGGTCTACATTGGCACATGTAGGGTGTGCATAGAGAGCCATGGGCCTCCACAGTAGCAAACAACACTCCACGAATCTTCATGGATGCTCAAAGACTACTAGCAATCCACTTTTGGGATGATGGTGATATGCTTGGTACATTATGCCCGGTGGGCCCCCATAGGAGCCCCAGATTCTTGGCAAGTGTCTCGGGACTTGTACGATGTCATGGAAGAATTCATTCCACCACTTGGGCCCTTGCAGAGGATTTGCAGGTATCTCTGATTCATATGGTGACCCATGGGGTCATTTATGTGCCCTTAAACCCACTAGGAGCACCACAGGTCTGGTACTTGGAGAACAAGGGGCCACCCCCTTTTCCATCATATTCCGAAGAATTTATTCCTCAATATGGCACTTCTGGATATTATTATGCCTTTGGAGGGCCCTACGACATGCACATATTATTATTTGTCCCATTGTGAAACTTATTTTTACACTTGTGAGCTAGTTTGGTGGGTTTGTCACCAATAGGGGTTTTATTTGCACATTATTTTATCATTAGGGGCTAATGTAGGCCCATAGGTTAATTAGAACTCATTAGGAGGCTATATATTGATATCAGATGCATTCATTTGGATCATCACTTAACAGGGGATCTTTCTAATATAGAGAACTTGGCATTTTTTCCTTGGAGGATATTTTTTGGAGATGGATGAATTTTGACACATGGATTTGGGCTATTTATCTTGTCTTGGAGATTTGTCTTGTAAACGAAATGCTAGTTGGATATACTCTATAACGTTGTAACTAAATTTTGATGTTATTATTCTTGTTGTTGCATACTGTTAAAATTAGGGCTAGTTGCTGCATGATTGAAATGTGGAATTGAGCATGTTCTAGCTAATTTAATGTATGGGCCATTGTTATATGAATGAAATTTCATAGAGATTATTGGTCTCGATAAGCTTGCATCGTTTGTTTTGAAGTATAAATGCTTGAAGGTCACTTTTCTTCTCTTTCTCTCAACATTGGATGACGCTGACTTTCTAGGCCTCCTTGATCAAGAAACCATGTTCTTACTCATCATCATTCTTGACTCCATATCCCCAAGTGAATTAGGCATTGATCCCTAAAAAAAGGTGGTCATCCCCTTCACCTTTTTCACCTTTTGTCACTTTTCCTGGGTATAACCCTCAAAGGTCACCTAGGGCATCAATTTCTCGGGAATTGACCTGAGGAAAAATTTCGATCTCCTAAAGGATACTGCGCTGGTGGGTCCCCTTCCTCTCCTCCAAATTTGAGGCAATTATAATGGTGAAATCTCCAGGAATCCCAATCTCTAGCTCTAGGATCAAATTTTTCCTAGGCATCCCCAAGGCTAGACCTCAACGGGATCAATTCAACCTTTTGAAGTAAACATTCTTGTTTGGTCCTTTCCCTTCACCTTGTCCATGATAGGAGCATCATTGGTTGTCGCATTCCATCTCCGAACCTGGCCTAGGTCCACTTGTTATCATGTGGTCCCACTTCTCAATAAAAATTATTTTTCGGGGACCATTTGGGAATCCAAGTTTGCCAAGGATTATAGGGATTGAGAACCTCATTCGTAAGTCCATTCCTTCTCCCTCAACCCTCCAATCCTCACCCCTTACCCTTGGAAGACCATGTCCCTTGCTTAAAGAGAAAGCAAGTTCCATTCTTCACTCCATCCTCGGGGAAGGGGTTTCTAGGGTCACCTTCCACCTATTTGTTGAGATGTACTTTATAAGTGACCCCTACACTACCGGGACTCCTCCCATCAGTGAAAGTCCGTAAAGAGCAGGGAGACTTAGTTGTTGTGATGGTGGGCTAAGCCTCCACCGTTTCCCTTAACCTAGTCGTTGCCTTCTTAGGAACCCCTTTTAGGTCCCCTGCTGGTTTGGGTGGTAACAATAAACATCAAGTTGACATAGAGCCTATGCAGGCCCAGTTGGACGACTTGCTTTTCAGAGGCGATCCATTGCTGGAACTGCCTGGAGTGGGGGTAAATTCCCTTTAGATATTTTTGCCAGTATATTCTCTACAGGTTAGCTAGATTTCGGCATCCAAATTATTGTACTTAGAATTTCTCACTACTTCATAATAATAAAACCCTCAACTGCGGCACCGATTTTCCCAAGTTGGGTTTTTCTGGGTACATTTGTCCAAAAGTAATGGTGTCACAATTCTTGTGTGTGCTAGAATTTCTCAGTTTTCTGTATTTTATTTTCTGCAGTATTTTTATGGTGAAAATTGTAGTTGTGATTTTATTCATTGTTTTTCGTAGCAAATAAACTGCATAATTAAATTTACAGTTAGGAGAATAATTTCCAGTTACTGCAATAGATGAATTTTTCCCACTTTCTAGCTGTGGAAAATGGTCTGAGCACGAGTTCGCAGATACATGC
Organism: Pinus taeda; assembly: GCA_000404065.3. Lineage (NCBI taxonomy): Eukaryota > Viridiplantae > Streptophyta > Pinopsida > Pinales > Pinaceae > Pinus > Pinus taeda. Next base: position 45,503 of record APFE030118759.1, on the reverse strand, counting down.
TTGGGGGTGCTCCAATCTACTGGAAATGTAGCATATGTTCCATCCTTGAGCTCACACTTAGGGAGATGTATGACACACTTTTGGCCGGACATTTCGAGGTATTACATGAGCATGTACAACGGGCGACATAACTTTCTTATAAGAGGATGTTTAGACTCCAAACCATATTAGGGTGCATCATCAGTGTTATCATCTGTCGCACCCTCTTGTAATTATTTCAAATGGTCCTATTTTTCATCCCTAATACAAAAGAGGATGGTCTTGGTTAGCCAAAGGAAGAGTTTAAGTTTGAAAACCAAAGTGAAAGTCAGAAAGGAAGGGCCAAAGTATGAAATCCAAAGGGAAAGTCAAAAAAGGGAGGGCCAAAGTCCGAAATCTAAAGGAAGAGTCGAAGTCCGAAAGCCGAAGGGAAGGGTGACCATCAGGACTCGATATCGCAACCTTAGATAAGAAGGCATGTCCGGATATCAGAGGTCAGAACTAAGGGACCTCGACTATCTATTCAAAGACGGACCCAAAATGGAATATCAGAGTAGGTAGCAGGAAGGAAGGTATATCAGGACCCGATATCAAAACCTCAGAGTGATCTAATTTCGGAGCCTAGAGCTTCCAGAACCTTGGAGTTTTGTAACTCCTTAACAATTGCAATTCTTTAGAAACCCTGAGGTAGCGAGGAAAAGATATTGACAAAGGAAGTCACATTCGAAACCAAAGAGTGGGGACCCTTCTCTCTCTCCTCAAGATAGGACACACGACAGCTGGTGATTGCCCCTGAGAAGCTGGCGAGGTAGATGATGTCAGCATGACATGGCAGTACAAGACATGTGGCAGTTAGTTTTAGTGTTTTTAGGTGGCCTAGCAAGGCAAATCCTTGTGACACATGTCACCACTCAGGAGGCGCCACGTGGATATGATGACCTCAGCATGATGTCATCTCATAACTTGACATTTCAGAGGGAAGAGATTTCGGGACTCTTGTGTATTTTCAGTTCGAAAAAGTTCCAATGTAAGGGGATTTTGATGATTAACTGGCACTTGGTCGTAAGGATCCAAAAGAACCAAGGGCATAGAGTGGGCTGAGCACCTAAGTGCTATAGAGAATATCAGAGGAAAGAGGCATCGTAACTTTGTTTTAATTCCAATTGGCAATACTTCTGATGAAAGGAGCTTCGATGTGTTGGTGGCACTTGGTTATGGAAACCCAAAGAACCAAGGGCAGAGAGCGATTACAAAGGGAAATAGGCCCCTGACAACAACTCGAAGGCTTTAGCACCCAAGCGCCAAGCCCCCAATCATGACACCCTGCCCTATGGAGGAAATGCAATAAGGGGGCTAAGAAAAAGGAGCCAGAGGCCAATCGAGACTTCGTAATATCGTAACGTTCTTTTAATAAAAGTTACAATACACAGGGCTTCTAGATCTCTGATGCAGTGTTGCATGAAAGCCTCTCGTCACAGCTCATGGTGCTATGGTAGATAAACAAGGGGGCTAAGCAAAAAGGAGTTGGGGGTATCCAAATTATATAATTTTGTAACGTTTATTTTTATAAGAGTTACGATATATTGGGCTCCGATAATGTACCATGGAGGTAATAAAGGATGAATGGGTCGACAACTATAAATTTCGTTCGGTCACTAGTCAGTGCAGAGCATCCCCAACGCCACAACGAAAAATCATGGTCAGTTCCAAAAGGGAATAATCCAATCCATTAGAGGGAGAAAACGACAAGTGAACTGGAAAATACCGTGGGAATAATACCATGACATAGGTGTGGCCAGATCATCGGCCCACCACTAATCTAGATTCTAGAGCCTAAGTTCACATAACGAAATCAAAGGAATCAACATGGAGATATTTTTTTGTGTTGACCATGACATCTCTTGTTTCTCATGTATTGTTAATTGGCCCACCACTAATCTAGATTCTAGAGCCTAAGTTCACATAACGAAATCAAAGGAATCAACATGGAGATATTTTGTTGTGTTGACCATGACACCTCCTGTTTCTCATGTATTTTTAATTTTGCATTTTCAAGAAAAGATCGAGTCGGTTAGGTAATCATTAGGATAGTGAGGCTAGTCGCACGCTCAAGCAGCTGTGTAGTTCAGATAGTTGTAGCATTTTTAGATATTTTGTAAGTTGTCCTTATTTTGATTCTCCCTATAAAAGGGAAGAACAAACTCATTACAATGGTTCCCAAATTCTATTCTCAATGGTTCTGAATTCTATGTTTTCAATGATTCTGAATTCTGTTTTCAGAGAAAGGTTCCAAGTTTGGGTTCAATTTCCTGTTCTTGAGGTGGTAATTGTTCTTCAAATTTCACCAATTTGAACCTACGGTATGGACTCCATTTTTGAAGATTAATGAAGAAAATTTGGTGATTCCAAGCATAGGAATGTGTAATATGTGTTCTTCCCATCTATGTCACTTCATGTGTGTTTTCTCTTCATAAAAAATTATGTGTGTTTTCTCTTCATAAAAAATTGTGTAAGTTGTAGCTGTTGGATTCACTCACATAAAGCATAGATTTATGTTATGCTATAGCAAACCATACCTGTGAGATTGAAGATTTGCTATGTTATATTGTAGCAGAAAGTAACTGTGAAATATTGAGTTGGAAACCCTAAAATGCACTCCATAATTTCTGCACTTCATTTCCATATTCTTTCATTATTCTACTGGGATTTACCGCTTAGGATTTTGGGTTTGTCCAGTGCTCTATGCTGAGTTCCTTCCTTATTTTACTCCTTCCCGTATTTACTGCAACGATAAATTACGCTACATTTACTATGTGTAGGCCAGCAGACCTGAACATTGATTCTTGGGAATGATCTATATTGTTGAAGTGTATATTTGAATCTGCCTCTGTGAAAGGTAGTTGAACCAAATTTAAAATCATTTTATGTTTATCTCTTGAGCAACAATGAATTAATTATCTTTAAGAGACACCAAGGTGTCTTAGGCACTGACCTCTCCTCAACTCGGGGGTTGTCTCTAGGATCTACAATAATCAGGAAATATGATAGCAAATTTATTTGTGTGTTTTGGCAGGAGCAGGGAGGTTTGGCATGCTCCCGACTGATTATTGATACATGGAATTCAACTATTGGTTGCAAATAGGGATAAGAGATGAGGCACGAGCAGGTCTCAACAACTCTCTGCACTATACAACAACAAATAGGAGGGATTGGGTTTTGTGAACTCTCAATTTGGCTAGAGAATCTAGGGATCTAGTTGATTGGTGGGTCACTCCATTTCTTGGTGAGTAGGGTTATGATAACAAGTGATCCAATTCATCCTTGGGATGACACATGAGGGATCATTGAGGCCTTCATAGTATGGCGAGGAAGGTTTTCCATGTTGTTGCTCAAGTTTGAGATTAGTCATGGATGGGTAGGCTATGACATCGTGGAGATGCCTAGGCAAGATATGGCCTTTACAAAATTTTCACCATTAGGTTCTAGGAGAGGAGGATACGGTATGAGAACAATGGGTAGTTAGTTATAGTTAGAATAACAATGTTAGTGTGGTGGTATCCTTTTCAGATTAGCATGGGACCTCAACATTACAGGGCTTGGCAATGTAGCTACCATTATAGATGAGTTGGTCTGTGTGAAAATTCCATCACTGCAACAACTGATTTATTTTACCTACTTATTTCCTGATAAGTTATTTATGAAAATTCTTCAGTAAACATTAAAATAAATTCTGTTGCAGATATCACACCCTAATACAAAAACAAACACATGCACAAGAATTAACACATCGACACAAATATTTTGGACAATCAGTCCCCGGAAAAACCAATGTTGTAAAACTGATGTAGCAAGGGAGGATTTTATTATTCAACAATTCTTCAGTACAACTAGGTGCCAAACTAGCTTACCCAATAGAGAGAAAATTCTTTAGCACTTCTCTCAATCTCAGCGTTAGCTTGGATGACCTCTGCATTGCTCCCAGACCTTCAGCGTTAGCCCCAACCTCTCTGCATCAGGATTGGGCCTCTCTATGTCACCCACGCAGGCCCTCCAATGATTGCATAGTGTGCAACCTTTGCATTTGCCTCTCCAACCTCTGCATTTTTCCCGACTCTCTGTTCCGTACTTGCTGCCTCCTGATGCTCTCTAGACCACTAGTTTGAATTTCTCAGTTAACCCTTCTCTAGAAATCGAACTAGTTAGTCTCCCTTAGTGTGTTGTCCAGCTGACCCTCAAGCCTCTTCTTATCCTTTTCCTGTTGGTCGTCCAACCACTGAGATTAAATCACTAATCAACAGCTAAGATTACATTTGGCTTGATCCATGACTTTTGGAACCTTCCAACCCAACTTTATATTAATATCCATTAATATTTTATTTTTCCTAAGTTTAGACTTAGGAACTCCATTAAAAATATTTATTATTTTAATATCTCCCAAACCGGTTAGAATCCGCCCAAACCATTTCTGGGTCATGGAGATCTCATGTGCTTTATCCTATCCACCAATTTTCATGGCTAGAGCACATCCGATGCTACCCTAAATCAACGCTCCCTCTTAGTGAGGACTGTGCTCTAGTAATACTCCACACTAAGCATTACTCTCATCATATGGCATGGGTACTTGTGCTGATGCTAAGCCTCCTTTCTCAACATCCTTTGCACTGCTACATCTTGTACTACTGCCCATGGCTCTATCACTGCCACTTCTACATCTGTACTGCAGCTCCCTCTACTTCCGTGTTGTTGTTGGTTTATCTTCCCAACACTGCATTTGTACTGCAAATTCCTTCTCATCATGTTGCATCGTGCTACTGCTAACTACTACTGCACTGCAACATCATACCCATTTCTTCTACTGAAATGGATTCTTGATCATCCCCATCTTCCCCCTGAAATAATCAAACTTGGTTCTTCCAAGGGCCTTGGTAAGGATGTCTGCCACCTGTTCTCCTATAGGAGTGTAGCTCAACTGTACGACTCCTTGCTAGACACAGTCTCTGACAAAGTGACATCGGATATCACTATGCTTTTACTGATCGTGAAACACTAGATTCTCAAAGAGCTTGATGCAACTCTGATTATCACACATGATCCTGGTTGCCTCCATCTTTCTTCTGAATAGCTTCACAAGCAATTTTCAGAGCCATATGGCCTCACACGATGTTGTGCTTGCGACCATGTATTCTGCCTCAGCTAAGCTCAAAGCCACATATTTTTGTTTCCTACTGCACCAAGTCATTCTTGATCCAATGTTGAAACAGTACCCAGAGGTACTTTTCCGATCCACTAAACTTCTTACCCAATCTTCATCAATAAACCCACTCAATTTGATATCCTTACCCCTGGTGTACAAGAGTCCATAATCCATTGTTCCCTATAAATACCTGAGAACATGTTTGGTTGCTGCCTAGTGCGCCCTCTTCGGCTCCACCATGAATTGACTAAGGGTGTTGACAGCGTAGCAAATGTCTGGCATGGTATTGACCAGATACATTAGGGACCCTATGAGCTACATGTATAAGGTGGGATCAACAACTTTGTCTTTTGATGCATTAATCTTCTTCCAATTGGTTATCATTGGAGTAGCCATGGGTCTATAGTCCTCCATCCTGAATCTCTTCAGGATTTCTGTAACATATCTCCCTTGCCCAAGGAAGATCTCCCCCTTTTTCTACCAAACTTCCAACCCCAGGAAATAATGCATTCATCCCAAATCCTTCATGTCGAACTCCGTGGATAGATTCTTCTTGCTATCCCTTATGAGCCTAGATGATCCTCTCATGAAGAGATCATCTACATATAATACTAAGATTAGAGGCTCATTCTCTACAACCAGATAGTAGAGATTTGGATCTGTGTCACTCTTGACAAATCCCATTTCCTGCAAGTAGCCATCGATTCGCCCATACCACGCTCTAGGTGTCTATTTCAGTCCATACAAGGCTTTCTTCAATCTGCATACATGATACTTCTTCTCATGTGTCTCAAAGCCCTCTAGTTGTTCAATGTATACCTCTTCTTCTATCACACCGTTTATAAATGTTGTTTCGCTATCCATCTGATGAATCTCCCACCCCATCTGTGCTGCAAGAGATATCATGGTTCTAATAGATGTATACCTGGAAATTGGGGCGAAGGTATCTTTGTAGTCAATGCCTTCCTTTTGAGCATACTCCTTAGCCACAAAACTGGCTTTGTATTCCTCAACACTATCGTCTGCAGCGTATTTGATCTTGTAGATCCATCTCGAACCTACCACTGATTTGTCTTGAGGCCTTGGCATCTCATATTAGCTTTAGTATCCGCACTTTATATAAGATAGTTATTCATCCAAGTAGCAGTTGCAAATCAATTACTTGGTCCTAAATTTCCTAGCAAGATAGTTGACTCCATAAGGCACTGGCATCAATTTCTTAAAAACTAATCAAATCCTATAAATCCTGCTAAATCTAAATCAAATACTTGGTCGCTTCACTGTGTTTCCCGAACTGGTTGGTTTCCAACTAGTTCTCCTCCATTCCATTTTTGTAGGGTCTACCCCCCTTAGCCTGTTGAAGGGAGTCAGCTTAAATGGAGACATTGGGGATCAAGGTGACAACCCCCGATCTGAGCCGTTGTCGCAGTGCCTAGAGTCTAGACATTTTGTGCGACAACATTTTTGGCGCCGTTGTTGGGGATATTTTATTCTCGACACTTCAAAGACATTTTATCCTCATTCTCCTCATATCACCTTTATCCTTTTTACTGGCAACGCCAACATTTTTTGGTGTCGTTGCTAGGGACATTTTATTCTCGGCGTTTCAACGACATTTCCTCATCATTCTTCTCATTTCTCATCTTTTCATTTGAGTCGGCAACAACAACATTTTTTGGCGCTGTTGCTGGGGATAGAGTTTTTTCTATCCTTGGTTTCCTCGACATCATTTTAATCACCCCATCTTTTCCGCCCTTCATTAGCCCATCAAGCGACACACCATTTTTTGGCATCATTTGATCTTTTCATAGCCCTATCTTTTGTCATGTCATTAATCATCTGTCTACACTTTTAGCACCTGGAGTTTCAGTTCGTTTCTTGTTTGCGTGGCAAGTCCACTTCTTTCTTTTATTATTTCTCAAACAAGAAGCCCTCCCTTATATCCAGTTGTTTTTGCCTTTTGGATCCTAGAGCTAGATTCATGTTCAAGTGGCGACTCCACTTCTGTCATTTCTTACAATAATTTCTACTAGAAGCTCGCTTCTTGTGGATCTCTTGATTTTCTGGAGCAAGGGTCTCCCTTTAGCATCCATTTGGTCCCTCCTTATCCCTTTAAGCAAGTCACCATGGATGACTTCTTTACCTAATGTCATTTTACTAATTTTCTCCATGATATGCTAGAAGAGGCCATTCATAAATTGCCTTTGTTCTTGGGTGGTGATTTAGATGCTGTTAGAAAGCATCTATGCAGGTTTACTCATATAATAATCAAATATTGTGGTTCTCACTTCTCCCCAATATAAACATGAAGATGTCAAAATGCGTCTATTTGCCTTTTCTTTAGAGGGTGGTTCTTTGAATTGGTTTCATAATTGACCTAAAGATTCTTTCGCTTCTTTAAAAGACATCATCAATGCTTTTACAGATAGATATGGTGATCAAAGTAGCTCGCCTTGTGCCCCTAACATTATGCAACAGAATGAGAGTGATCTTGTAAAGGATCCAACTGTCAATGAAGGATTTCAAGACAATTCTCCATATCAAAATGTGCTATCCACTTGTAACGTTGCAAGACGAATCCATAATAGTGGAAAAGCAGGAACAAGTTATCAAATCAATGTTAATAGTGAAAAGGAGAATGATAAGCATATTATAGAAGAACTAAAGCAGTTGGTTAAAGACATGCAATTCAGTGAAACACAGTTGGTAAAAAATATGAAGCTTAATCAAGAAAAATTTATAATTGATTACGTCAAGGATATGAGAACTTTGTACACTCAACTGGAAAAGCATGATGAGGAGATGGAAATCATGAAAATTAAACACTCCGATCATGTAGCCGCCGTAGTAGAAAAGTGTGCTTAGAATATGGAGGATATGAGGACCAACATGAAAAGTCAACATGCTAAGGAAATGGAAACCATGAAAGCTAATCATGATAGGGAAATTAATTCTATGCAAAGCAAGTTATTAGCCCTAGAGGAAAATATGACGATCATGGAATTTAATCATTCAAATCACATCACTGCCATGGAAACAAGTTATCCAGAAGAAATAAGTTCGATCCAGAACATATTATCAACTATGGATGAAGAAATGACCATGATGAGATTCGATTATAATAATTAGTTAGCTATCATACAAGCGAATCATGAAAAAGAGATAAACTCTATGCAACATTGCTTGATGACCATAAAAGCAGATAATGACAAAGTAATAAGAAATATGGAATTTGGTCAGATATTTCTTCAGAATAAGTTATTGACCATGGAGGAAAACCATCCCAAGGAAGTCAGTGCTATGAAGGTTGAACACTCTACCCAGATAGATGCCATAACAATACAGGTATAGAAACTTCAGCATCAGTCAGAGGATGAAAGAAACAATGAAACGTCAACAAATAATATGCCTCCCTATCTGTTGCAGCAAGATCCATCTTATTATGAGGTCATTTGATCCATTGAAAAGTGGTTAATTGAAGGTGACTCAGATAAAATGGAAATTAATAAGAATCAGGTTGATGCTTGCATGTTCGATCCACCGATCATAAAAGATCAAGTTATAACTCATGACACTTGTGAGACTAATCCATCATTCTTAACAGAGTAGATGTAGAATGAAGAAAGACATGTCATGCATATCTTACATACTTCATTTGAAAGTTTGAAGCAGAATGCTCCACATCATTAGTGATACAACTTGCCACAAAGAAAAAGTGCAATAGAAAGAGAATGAGAAAGAAATTTGATGCATCAGATGGCCATGAGCAGCTTGATCTTCAGATAGGAAAAATTCCTACCGTGTGTTGGATTGGACATGAACGTTTGAGAAATAGTGGATAGATTTTCTTGAAAGCAGGAAAATGTTCAGTATGCACTATATTGAATGCGTGTGATGCCATGGGGCATCTTTGTATTGTATTTCTAACCTTATGCCCTATTATTTCAGTATTTCATTTTGTAGTTAGATTTAAGTTTTCCATGTTATTAGGATAGTTAATAAATGAAGAGCTTATATATTTCCTGTGCTTAACGTTATATGATGATTTTTTGTATGGACGCTACTTATATTATATTGTGTGTTGCGTGGATGTAGATTTTGGATTCTCACATTCCTTCAGTGCAACAACGTGTCCCCAAGTAGAGCCAAATGTTGACCACTACGTGTCAACAACCCATAGTAGTGCACCCCCTTTTTTTGCAAAAGGGATAGCGCCTGATCGATGTGTCTGTGTCGTCCAGCTATCATCATCAGTCTGATATTCATGTTATAATGTAAACCCATTCTACATGTATATTATATAAATAATCTCAGCAGATCTGTCATGTAAGTAATTGCCTAAGTAAACCTAATTTTTTGGTAACGACCTACATTCTGGGAGGTTTTTTGTCTCACCAACCCATTCTCGAATAGTCGGGAGAGTTTTCCTTCAGTCTTACCCCAAAGTCGGAATGTATTTTGTCATTAGGATCTTAGGCGAGTCCTAGCGTTATAGATCGAATCTATATAAAAGTGATTTGGGAATAATCCTAACTATTTGGTTAAATTATTTTATTACAAATTGCTTGGTCTGTTGGATTATATTTGTGTTACAGAAATGGGTAGTCTATGAGGGTCTTTTTCAAATGGGTTTCCTCTTTATGATGTAAAAATATGAAAATTATGATGTAAAATGTCTTGAGGGCCGAAAAAAATAATTTATCCCCTCATAGGTTAATTAATTAAATTTTCTGGCCAAAAAATTAATTAAAATCCTAAGCAAAAAATTTAATTAATTCTAGGTCCTAAGTAAATTTAAATTCTCCAAAGGCAAAATTCGTCAGTCCTTGAAATTCAAATTTTAAAAGGTTCGGGGACTAAGGTAAATTAATTATTTTGCTAAATTTTAAGCCTTTGGTCACTGGGGTTAAGTCAAAGTCAAAATTTTGAGGAAATTAATTCAAAATTTTAATTTTTGAATTAATTAAAATACATTTAATTGAAAAATCAAATTTCCTCAAGAATATAAAATTTCGACGGATGGGATTAAAAGAAATTTTGATTCTCATCAACCGTCGAAATTGCTTTGACAAGGATCACTTGAATTAACCGTTGGAAAATTTATCTTTAAATAGGAAGTCATTTGTCAGTCAATTCATCCGCTCTCTGGATCATGTACTAAGCTCTCAAGCTCTCTTGTATACTTTTTAGAATTAATGCAAAAGTCTTTGGACTTTCAACATGCTATAGTGTTCCTCTTCATGAATTTATGATAACATTGTTTTAATTTCTGCTTAATATTATGTGAAAACTATCAATCAATAGCTCTCTTAGAATAATCTGAATACATGTATCTTATTAAGTTTGTTGGATCTAGGGTAACATTTTTAATTTTGATTGAAGTAGCAGGTATCTCTATTTCTTTCAGAATTTTATTGTTGTTCTATTTCTCTACTTGATTTGATGGTTGATCTAGTGTTTGCAGAAAATCTCTTAGGTTCTCATTGAGCGTTTGGGGATAATCTTTGATTGGACCAGCCAACTCTCAACACATTTTCTGAAGAGCCTACTTCATATAAGCCTCAAGATTTATCTAACGATAATCTTTTTTCTGCAGGGTGTTTTTAGTCTAGTACCTCTCTAAAATTTCATAATCTTTTAAATAGTTTGTGGATTTTTTGATAGATCTGGCTATTAAGAGCCTTAGATTATCAGATCTGGGAGCGAAGTTGTACTCATACTCCTCAGATCTGATAGATTTGTAAATTATTTGTATAGATATGTTATTTACTTGTGTAATTCTGAAATTTTGTAACATAATTTTGAATTTTAACACTTGGATTTTTGGGATTTTCTTTATTTTTGTACATATTGGGTATTTGGTTTTTCTGAATACCTCTCTATTCGGAAACAGGTATTCAGAAAACTTGTCCCACGAAACCCTCTGCGGCGACTCTTAAGCTCAGCACTGGCACTTTTTCCCTTTGTGTCAACCTTCTGCTGCTCTGCGTTAGCCCCAAGACCCTCTACGTCAGCCCTCTGAAGCACTACACAGCCTCTGGGACCCTCTGCATCACTCCCTTTTCCCTTTGTGTGGATGACGTAGTCCCTTTGGGCTCTACGTTGTCTCTGCTGGGCTTTGCGTGGCCTGCTTTGGCTACTACTCTCGCTCTCTGCTTCTGCTCTGGTCTCTTGGCACTGTCTCTGCCTCTCTGCTTAGTACTCATTGGCCCTCGCTGTTGATCACTGATTCACTTTGGCTTAGCAACGCTTCTCTACCAAAATGAATGACTGATTATTCTGGTGTGTTCTCCAACTGACCCTCAAGCCTCTTCTTATACTTTTCTCGTTGGTCCTTCAATGGTCGAGATTAAATCTCTAATCAACGACTAAGATTAGACTTGGTTTGATCCATGACTTTTGTAACCTTCTAACCCACTTTTATATTAATACCTGTTGTCGCACGGATCGTCACGACAACACTCAGATCAGGGGCTGTCACTTTGATCCCTGATCTCTCGAGGTGAAAACATTTCCTCAAGTTTTTCACTAGAAAAAAAAGTTTGCACCTCGAGAGATTGGACCCCCTCAATGATTGATAGATCCAGGGTAAAGATGGATGTCATTAATATGAAATTAAAGTGGTTTTTATTTGATATTATATTGTTAAAAAATAAAATTTCTCTTTAAATTAATTTTAAATTAGAACTAGATTCAATGAATAGATTTTTTAAAAATACATAAAATATTTTTTTTTATTAAAAATATATATTTTTAAAATTACAAATTATTAGAGATACATAGTGAAAAGTTTGCTCACCTTTACACCATGTGAGGATGAAGAAGTGTTTAAGGAAGGATAACCTTTCAACCAATCTTTAACAACCTTTCAATCCCCTATCACTTGTAAGTTTAGACTGCTTGACACAATTAAGATGACCAACATAAAAAATTGATTCATATTATTGTAGTACTTGTTAGGTAGTTGTATTTTGTTCTTAAACTAAATTAGTCACTCATCTTAGTCATTTTTAGTTGTATTACTTCTTAACTAGTCACATATTTTAATCCATGAGTAAATTAGTGATTTATGTTAGTCGTTTTTAGTTCGGTCACTTAAGATTGCTAATTGTTTTGTAGTATTTCACTTGCAAAAGTTCTGGTGACTAACTTTTTTAGTCACCTAGTCACTAATTGCTCATTTTCTACTAGTGAGCGCACCATTGGGATGCACAAGTCAAATTGGCATCTCATGCCCTTTTCAACTCTATGGGCTTACCGAACCTTGACCAAGGACACAACTAGATTCACACTATTCTAGCTAGTCTATGGTCTAGAAGCAACTTTACCGATTGAGTGCGATATTCCAACCCTCAAGCTGGCTGGCGAACTTCTCCCTGAGACCCCACCCTAGGAAGAGTGTCTCTTGTACCTAGAACAACTTGATGAGACTCGCTGTCTTGCTACTCTGGGGATTGAAGCATAGAAAAGGTGGGTCAAATCTCACAATTATCAGTCTGTCTCTCCTCGAGCCTTCTTTGAGGGTGATTTGGTTCTTCTGTATGATCAGGCTAATGAGAAGTTGGGGGCAGGAAAGTTTGAACCCATGTGGAAATGGCTCTACATTGTTAAATGTGTATTACAGAAAGGGGCCTATGAGCTCATTGACTATGAGGGCAATCCCTTATATAAGCCCCGCAATGAGATTTATCTCAAAAAGTACTATGCTTAGGTCATCTTGCATGGTTACTTTTGTACAGTAGTGTGTCATGCATTTTTTTACAGTGTGGTTTGGTGTGGTATTTTTCAAGCAGATTCTTTGCTTATTATGTTTCTGCCTGCTTTGAAAATGTCAGTGTCCTATCACGTCGGTTTAGCTGATGGTGCTTGCCGTAGTACTCAGAATCTATCATCTGAGGCATGGGCCATCTATGAGCCCCATGGTGAGTTGATTGATCTTCAAGGTATCTATCTAGGTCGAACAACTAATAACATCACTGAGTATAACACGGTTATCAAAATATTGTGAGAAGTTATTACTCTTGGCATATGGGAATTGGTCGTCAACCTTGATTCCTAGCTTGTTGTTCTTCAACTCAATGGGAAATATTCCATTAGAAACCCTCAGATCTTGAGAATGTATCTAGGTATTCATCTACTAGAGAGAAATTTTGATTACATTACTTATCATCATATTCCTAGGCACATGAATACATTAACAGATGCATTAGCTAATTATGTGTTGGATAGACATTTGCAAAACATGTTAAACTCAAAAGCAAAAACATTTGTACCATAGTAAGAAAAGAAGTACAACATATATATGTGTGTGTGTGTGTGTGTGTGTGTGTGTGTTCCAGTAATGTTTCTCATTCATCAAAACCTAAAAAAATAATATGTGTGTTTGATATACATTCGTGGCTTGCAAGGCTCAAAAATATGGAAAGCTAGACCTATGCACTAAATAGCATGATGCTCATGATAAAATGTAACTGCTCAGACTACATGAGTTAGTAGTCAGAAAATCCAATCTGACACTCCGTCGTATGCCTCTGTTACTGGAGAGGGACATCACCCATCCGAGCATACTCTGAGATCCCATGGGTCAAACCCTCGAGATTTCTTGCAATCTCCTCCTCATTATCGCTCCCCTCCTAATAAGAAGCAACATCAAACTGCCGAGTGAAACACCTGGCAATTGGAGACATCCTAGCAAGGCATTATGGTCCAACATCTACATTCATAAAATCGAAGTGTCATGAACACATATATTTCAAGAACAATAAAAAACATCAAAAAACTAAAATGTTGTTTGTTTTTACCTCCATCATCAAAATCCTCCCCTTATGGGAGAGGCATATCTGGGTCTCCATGGATGTCGATATCACTATAAAGTCAATCCTCTAGTACGATGAGTGGTAGTCGTAGCCACAAGAAAAAGGCAGGCTTGTAGGACATATGTTGGACCCCCATGACCCTGGGCATCAACTCACTCCAACAGACCATCCGTGGGTCTCGAGGCATTAGTGGATCCACCTCAGTTAGCTGGTATTGGAAAAATGACACCCGTTCCAAGAAGAAGGTCACTAGCACAGAACGGAAGAAAATTTGTCTTAGGTGTCCCGCCTTGGCTTTTGATAGCTGGCGCTTCATGTTGATTTTCATTGCTTCCGCTCAGTTAAAGATGGTGGGCACCATGTAGTCAATAGCATGAAACTTCAACTTGTTAGTCATGCGGCGCTTGGGACTAAGAAGGTCCCCGTGAAACCAAAAAAATTGATAAAAATAGGAAAACTTAGTATGAAAATGGAGCTTAAGGTCTCAGCTCTTACCTGAAACTGACGATTCAACAATTGACCTCCTGGATCTCCTGCAATCTACTCCAGAAGAATTAGGGCACAAATGGGTAAAAAGTTCTTCACACAAAGGTAAAATGGTAAATGGTAAAAAATAATTACTTTTGCCACATTTGATTCATTTTTCCATGAAATATTAGGGTTTTTGAGTATTTTTGACCTATTTTGCCTCAAAACACGATAATGCCTTGTCGACTTCAGCTCATTATCCAGGAAGCTGGCCCAGAGATTCCCTTCCAGTACCTTAGAGCCTGCATGCCCTAATGGAAATTTTTTCCCACTCGATGATAAGTTCACATCATTGACTTTCGATCGGGTGATTTCACGAGTGTTCGACATCTGTTCCTTTATTTACATTCTGTAAAATGTGTTCTAGGACCTTGAGATTCATTATCATTATTGGTGGTTTCTATCGTGCTTGTTATTTTTCACATCATTGACCAGTAATCAGGTGAATTCTTAGCATGTTCGACTTCAACACATTCATCCACATGTTAGGATTTGTACTTTGATTGGGTAATTTGGAGCGCAAGACCCTAGGCTAATATTACACAAGTCCAGGTTGCAAGGCGATGTGAAATGGTCATGTTGATATACATGTCTCTTTCAGATGGATGGATGCAACCATACTATGAGTTGTTATATGTGATCCTTCTCATTATTGGGTAGCTGCGACCATACCTTGGTTTCATTATAATGCTTTCTGCTGGATGGCTGCGCCAATGCCTTGGATCCATTTACATGATCATTCTTTGGATGGCTGTGTCCATACCATGGTTCATGTATTATTATTCAGATCTTTTAGTGATTTATATGTATCTATACTTGCTTGCAAGTTCTCTGACGATGGACTCCAGTTCCTCGCACTTATTCATAAAGCATTTGACCCCTCACTCTATTTCGACCTTCATGCTTTATGGGGCATCTGTTACACATCATTTTGTCACTATCCTTGTACTCCTTGTCTACGATCTTGAAAGACCTCTACATTTTACCTGACATGCTTTCCTATCATGAAGAAACTCCCATTGTGTCCCTCTTCATGAGTAGAACAATTCCCTTGTGTATCATTTCCCAAAAATATTTTGTTTATCCTAGATTACAAGACTGACACTAATGACTCGTGTCCTCCATGCGCCGATATGTAGGGATTACAACTATCCCTAGCACTGATCGGATCAAATGAACCCCTTCTCAATCATGTCTATCCTCTTTCAGAAAGTTTTTTAAATATGGAGCCGAAGCTTCTAGCTCTAGAAGCTTCGTAACGAAAGTATGGTAAATGGTTAGGCCGGATGGAGTTGAGGAGGTCAGTTTGGGCTACTTTCCCCTATTAGTATGGAACTAATTGAAGAGATAAGGCCTTCTCCCATGAGAACAGGAAACATCTCCCGTCCATCCAAGCTATATAAACCTCTCTTCTTCCCAAGCGCAAGCTAGTCCTAATAAAGTTCTGGTTGGAGTTTTGATTTTGGATAATCAACAAGTTACCCATAGTTTGTAGCTCTCTAGTTTATGTTTAAGGGAGAATTGTGAGTTTGGTTTGGTGTGAATACTAAAGGGAAGAGCCTTGAGACTATTATTGTTGGAGCTATCCATGTGATGCTAGAAGAAGTGTGTGGGAACCCAAATATGTCGGAGGAGAACAAAAACGTCAAGACATCAATTATAATCTCCTCTTGAACTAATATAAATGCAACTATCAATTGATTTCCTACATATTTATGGCTTATCTTACATATTTATGGCTTAATGTTTCTTGACTTATTAAGTAGGCTGAATGCAATTTGTATGTTATCACATTGGTTGTTTGTTGTTATTTACTTGTTTCAAGTGTTCGAAGGAAGGAAATGAAAGATAATTGGAGCAAGGAAGAAAGATTGTCACTAAGAGGAATAGTGTAATAAGAGGTAGGCCCTCTTATTTGATTCTATCTTAAGGATATCTTCCATAGATTGTTTGTTTGTGGCTAGACCCGCTCTCTCAAGCTAGAGGAATTGTTTGTGTCTGCACTTAGAATTTACCTACACCACAATGCCCTGTATGGATTCAACATAGATTGGCTAATAAATTTCCATTTCCTTTCTATCTCTTTAATCTACATTAAAATAATGGACCCATGTTATGGGTACATTTAGCTCCAAAATGACCAACAAAAATAATTTTAGCACCTTTCTCCTTCACTGAAGGAATGGAAAAATGGATACGATGGTTTCCTAGTTGAGTTGAGTTGAGGTTAAATGAGTAGAACACCTTTCTTCTCTAATTGAGACAAGGAAAAATAAGTAAAATTCATTCCTCCTTGACTATCCTGACAAATGTAAGGTAAATTGCAGAAATTAAATTTCACTCTCTAGAATTGAAACACCTTTATCATTGACTTAAGGTTATGTAACATGGGAATTTATAATGTTTTTGTAAATCATCACTTGTATGGTTAGACACTAAGTGTTATGCATAAAGCACCTTCAAACTTGTAGCGCATAAGTTTCATCATTGATGCATCATGTATAATAAAATATTTTTTTAATTCATAAATCTATGGAGAAGAGAGGTGAATTGACAAAAATATCTTACAAATAAGTCAAAGATAACAATAAACAATTATGCCCTTGGAATTTAGTATTTTGTATATGGAAAACATTTACACTCAAATCACCATAGCTATAATGATGATGCCTACTCAAGGGAGGAATATAAATACTATTTGTGACAAGATGTCTCTCTCATAAATAGGGTGACCTATTAATTTAATTAAAAAATGACTTCTCATATGTGCTCTCTTAGTATTGTATTCACAATCGAGTTGCAGAACCCTTTTCAAGTGTGACTTGAAAAGGAGTAGCATTCAATTGATGGAATGTAAAAGTCTAGTCAATTATCTTTGTTAGCTATCGTGCATACTTTGGTTCTATGTTGAGTAAGTTATAAGTCTTCACATTGAGTTTTTGTTATCAATCCATATTCTAAAAATCATTGCCCTGGTGGTTTCTAATCTTTTGGCTATGGATGTGACAAATCATAGTGCATCCTATTTTTTGATTGTTGTTGATTTTACAAGTGACAGAGATAGTGTTGAATTCAATTGTATGTACTTTTTACGCCATCTAAAATTATTCACCATAGAAATAAATGAGGGTGGATACTGTAGGGGAGAATAGTCAACCTATTATTATTGTTGTGATTTTTTCCATTTACTATAATTTTATGTGGAAAATGGTTAAATTAATAGTGTAAATACGAGTCATTCAAGGTCATCCCTCTCATAATTCTGGTAACCTGCATCAATTTCAGGGAACATGACCTCTCATATGTTGTCTTTATTTGTTGATTCATGGCCCCATTGTAGACCCCTTTTCAATTGTGGATTGAAATAGAGTTGTTATATTTCACTTCTTGCTTGCTAGTTATTATCCTTCACCAGAACATGTACCCAACTAATCTAGTTCAGTTCACAATGATTCTACAACGAACCCTTTTTCAATTGTGACTTGAAATAGGGCTATTATAGTTTACCTATTTTTTGGGAGTTATTATCCTTCAATGGAGCATATACCTAGTAGATCTAGTTCAGTTCATCCATGGTCTTGCAATAAACATTGTTCACACTATTTTGAGGTGGTGCAAATCCCAAGTTAGGAATGGCTCATTGCATGAGGAGGTTTTCAATATTTAGATGGCCATTAAACCTAGCAGTCTTGGGCTGATGAATCCATGTACTCATTCAATTGTAGTAAGTATTATGTTTAAGGCATGCTTAACCATGCATGATGGGACACTCTATTAGACACATTATGGTTAGGTTTTAACAGTGTTAAATGGGGCACATCACTTGCATGGGTAGTTTCAATGTAAACTTCTCTTCACTTCTTCTATAAAAGAGAGAAGGTGCTTCCCTAGTTTGGTTAGAACATATAACTTTTGAGCTAATTGCATTGTAATTTCTTATTACATTTGATCGAGAGTGATGTGATTGGTTATGCAATTTGAGCTTGCTGAAGCAGAAATTGAGGAAATAAAATACTTCATTAATATTTTTAAACAAGTTCAGATAAGACGGGATGCAGTATTATGGGCTAGATTCCTAAGCTATTGTTCCAACAAATAAAAAGGCTAATGCTTTCATTTATTTAATCAAATTTTGCAAGAGAGGTTTTTCGACCTAGAGTTTCTTGTAAAATTATTGAATTTGTTATTGACTCTTTGTACAGATGTTTTGTGACTTAACATAGTTTTGACTACCATCTGGAACAAAACTATTGAATGGTGAAATATGATCTTATTGTGCAGGTCATGCTATAGGGGTGTAACATTGAGATAAATCCATTAATTTTTTTATTAAATTAGAAATAAGAATTGTATTATTGTATATTTTAAAAATATGATGTCATTATGTGCAGGGTTTGTTTTTAAATCAATGCGTATAATGCACTTTCAAGGATTGGAATAACTCCTCACATAATTACCTAAAAGGTGCTAACTCCATGGAAGAGCATCTTCCTTATAAGTAGGAGGTTGGTGGTTCGATTCCACTGTTCCCTAACATGAATTAATCAATGATATTATATTTTATTTTAATTAAATACTTTTTATATTGATTTATTTCAATCGTGAGATATTTTTCTAGATTCGTTGTATTATATTGCCTATAAAGAGAGAAAAGTGATATTGTATTGCCTTTAAATATACTTTTTTTATTATCTCTAGAGAGATGATGGCTAGGATTAAAGACATATTGTCTCTATAAAGGCAATATGTATTTAATCCCAATTGTTATCTCTCTATAGAAAAAAATAAAATTGTCTCCTAAGGCACTCGCTTAAAGGCAATATTTAAGACAATATATACATTTTTTTGTCTCAACTTAAGAAAATTTACTAAAAAATTATATCAACTATTGTCTTAAAACCCCCCTTTATGTTGTAGCAGTAGCTGAGAAACCACATAAAGTAGCTCAAATGAACTCTAGGATTTATTTGACGATAAGAAAACTAAGGAGCTTGATGAAAAGTAGGAGAATGGTCTTCATGCTTACAAGTTGTAATTTTGGTTGGGACCTCCATGATGGCTTCATGGTTTGACTTGGTGGTTGCCAACTAAAATAAATATTGTGATGAATCTAAGCCTATTGTGGGGTGGAATGTGGCTTACCCTTCATCAATTATGGGAGTCCTTTTATCTCTCATCAGATAAGTACCCTTGCTAACATAAATTTGTAATGGAAACCATAATGCATAAAGACATACGAAGAAGGTCTGTGGTATGGACGCAGCCACCCAGTCGAAGAGACCATGATGATAAGAGGTATGGTCGCAGCCATCCTAAAAGACTCAGGTATGGGTGCAGCCATCCATCAATGAGTCATGCAATAATGATCCACAAAATCGCAACTTGGTCCACAATAGACTAGAACCAGGGTCTTGCGCTCCATCCAAACCCGAACAAAGTACAAGTCCAAACATGTGAATATAGGGGTCAAAGTCGAACATGCTTGAACATCGTCTGATTACCAACCAATGATGAAAGCTGTTAACAGACGCGAGAGGGGCCACCAATAATGACGATGGTCCTCAAGGTACTATAGGTACAATCCACGGCATGTGAATGAATGAGTCAACGTCGAACACCCGTGGAATCATTCGATCGGAGGTCAATAATGAAAACCTCGCGTCAAACACGAAGAACCTGCCATTGAGGCATGCAGATCCCAAGGTACCTGAAGGGAGTCTCTAGGTCACTGCTGGATAATGAGTTGAAGTCCACAGGAAGTGATCTTTATCGAAGGTGGGCCATAATGTTTCCCACATCATCAACGCGAGACGGGTAGAGACAAGTTTATTTTGTGTGAAGTATCAGAGGGAGGTGGCACTTGCAGAGGTCAACTTCTCTTGAACATATTGGCGGTAGTATGACGGATTTGGCAGTATTTGGGGTCAAATGATCGAAGGTCGTAATGAAAGGACAATGAGCAGATGAGTGGCCAAATAGGATAACCCAAACCCATGGAGGCAAATGTGAAACGAGATGAGATGTCCTCACCCAGACACGAATGAAAACAGTGCCATGTTCAAGAGCGACATACTGCCGATGACGATGATTATGATTCCTTTATTTCCCCCACCATTTCTGGCGAGTACCCCGATTATTTTTGGATGACAAGCTTGACAGGGATAGCATATGCTTGAGGAGCGTCATTTCGACGGAGTCCGATGTCATTAAGTTTTAACGAGTCTGACAAAGGAAGAACTCGACGCCTTTTCTTGTTTAGAGAGTCTGAAAAGACAACAGAAAAGAAAACTCCAGGGAGGGTCCTTTTTCGTAAAGTTGTGTCTCTCGAGCTCGAAAAAGTATAAAACGATGCTCGAAAGAACCGCCCGGTCATTACGACCAAGGAGTATTTTTCATAAATAGTGACATCGATCCGAAAAAGTAAAAAAGAGACCGATAACACGTCGTTTCGTTTCCATTAACGAACCTGAAACGACAAGGGTCCGACGATCTTTTCGTTTTTAAACGGTCGGAAAAGGGTTTAAAGACGACCGCCTCTTATTTACGTTTAACGAGTCAAGAGGAAAAACTCGGCAATATTTTCATTTTTAAACGGTCAGAAAAGAGCTGAAAGAAGACCTCTGTGGGTTCATTTTTACACAAGCTTGAACCATGGAGAACTCTGCTTGAAATCGGTTTCATGTTTACACAAGCTTGAAATGAAAAACTATGCTTGTTATAAGTTCGCATGCCCTCAGCATAATGACACAAAACGAGGTACATGCCTCCCAAGCTTCATTGCATTCAACAAAGTGGATGGAATGAAGGTTCACTTTCGAGATCTTGGAAAGACTCGACTTGGATTTTACGAGATCTTAATCAAAGACTCGATTTGAAAAGGGAGTTGTCTCATTTTTTAATGAGGTTGACACAGTAAAAGAACTATCCTCATAACCCTTGTTTCATTTTTTAATGAGCTTGACACAAGATCAGGAACTATGCTCGACCAGACCCAGTGTTTCATTTTTTAGGGAGCTTGACATAGGAAAATGAACTATGCTCCGACCAGACCTAATTTCATTTTTTAGGGAGCTTGACATAGGAAAGTAAACTGTGCTCCGACCAAACTGCCTCATAATGAATAGGAAGTCGGTGCTTCCAAGAGTGTTGCTCCCGGTGGCAGGTCAATGTCTTGGAAGTCAGGACCCAATGCCCCCAGGACACTATGCACGACGGCGGCATCGCTGGAGATAGGCACGGGAGAGGTGGCCATGTAGTGGATCTGGGGTGAGACAGATGCAACTAGTGGATGAGAACCAAGAGGGAAGGACAATTGTGCCGGAGGGGCTTGTGGACGGATGAATGATAATCGATCCATTGTCACTATTCTTCCATCGTGTGGAAAGAAAACCACACGGAAAAGTGAATAAACAAGGGCTCCCATGGCATACACATAGTCACGACCAAGGAGAAGACTGAAGTCTAAAGAACCTTGGGTAACCGAGACGTCTATATAGACAGTCTTGCCTCCCAAAGTGATAGGGAACTTTGGAAGGATCCCTAATGGTTGACTAGTTCCTTCGTCAAAAGCGGTGAGATTCGGTGCGACAGGGACAAGCGATGGGGAACCCAAAGCCTTCCAAGTAGTAACGGGCATAAGACTAACCGGCGCTCCTTCACCTAACATAGTGCCAGGCAGCGCCATATGGGAGGCATAGGCGGTGACCCAGAAAGGCACATGGGATGGAAGGGGAGGGGTAGTCAAACGATTCCAATCGAAGGAAACGACCGAACTACTTGGTGGGGGAACCATATGGTTTCCCCCCTGCTCGGGAGGGACCGAATCAGAATTCTCCGGAGAGACTGGGATGGGAAAACCATTATCAAGCTCAGGAGAATCCGATGAGACGAGAAGAACATGGGAATTTTGCTCTTCCGAAACAGAGTGGTCGGCAGGAGGTGGACTCCAGTCAACACTTTTCCTGACCAATGGTTGGTCTGGAACAGACTTGGCACAGCCAGGTTCGGGAAGAGGGGCTTGGACAAGAGGAGAATGTGAGCCAATCTCATTGTCAGGAGGCGAATGATCTGCAGCTGCAGAAAGGCGTTGATATCCAACGGGGAGTTGGGGTGAGGGAGCTGGGAGACTTTCCAAAACAGTAAAGGCTTTATCCATGAGTGGACAAAGGTGAAGGGGATGATTTCCTTCACAAAGTCTGCAGGGGATTCGAATCTTCCCTTTTCCCTTGCCATTCCCAACTAATGGGGTAGCATCGCCGTGAGCCTCAGTGGACGATGAGGGGCGGGCTGGATCACGAGACCATACTTCTAAGATCCTGGGAATGCCAGGACAATCACGAAGGAGATGGTCCTCCTTGCATAATCGACAACGAAACTTAACCTTCCGTGGAGGAGCGGAAGGGGGCCCAACTTTAGGTGTACTCGAGGGAATAACAGTTGTATTTGTAACCTCTCCCTTAGGAGACTTCTTCTTCTTGTTTTTCTTCTTCTTCTTCTTAGCCACCTGGTTATTTGAATCGAGACTTTCACTAGGCGAAGTACGAGAAGAAGACGTAGAAGTAGGCGTCGAAGGGGAGAGGTCCACCTTAGGTTCAACATGATGTTGTTCAGGTGGAGGGATTGATGGAGTATCAGCCGACACGGTAGGGACCAAAAAGGTTGAAAACAACCAAACAGGCAACCCGACAGTTAACCCCGGAAGGGATAACGTCGCCATATAAGGAGCACCAACATTCCCAATAGGAGGGAAATGACTAGGATTCCCGTCAGGAGGGGAACTTGGGTTGGTGAACCCTGGAAAAGTTGCCATAGCAAAAGAAACCTACTCAAGCTAACGCACACAAGATCTAACCTGGTAATGTTATCGTGGCCAAATAAATTTTAAAGACACGGGAACTGAACTTGACCTTTTCATGTTTCGAGAGTCGAGAAAAGGACGAAAAGATGACTCTATCGCCTTCGAATGTTTAATGAGCACGAAGTGACAAGACGCTCACTTACACCTTTTCTTTTAGGGAGTCCGAAAAGGATCAAAAGTGACTGCTCTGGAGATTCTAAGCAAAGGGTTTACCAAGCAATCTGTAAAACTGCTTATACACCTTGGCAATCGTATGAGAACCAAGGACTTTCCGTACTGCAGTCAATCTTCCCGAATGCTGTGTTCGGTGCGTTACGGTTTCACAAGGCGGCAAGACTCGGCTTTCCTATGGATAAAGGATGCAAACCTAGTGGGGTCTCCCATATATACGCGACGGTACGTGGGAGCCCAATCCGTGCTAGACCACAATTGAATCACACCAGGAGGAATCACCCAACCTTAATGTGAAAACAAGAGTGACTAGGTTTAACGATGCCGGAGCACGTCTCTAGCCTAGACCTCTAGAGATTTGCGTTAAGTTCCAATGCTTTTTTAGATAAATTTGGTTTATTTTACGGTTGATCTTGAATTAAGTTTTGATTTCGGGTCCTACAGTATGATCTCTCAGAAATACTTAGATGCAAACTACATGCCAAAGAACATCATTTCGTTCGATGAATTCTAACTATGAGAAGGTTAGGAATTTTTCAATCAAACAAAACGAACTCAAGAAATCAAACAACCTAATGCACCTAACAGCGAGGAAATGAAACTTTTCTTTTAAAAACACAAATCAACGAAATGTTCTTTTCCTTTTAACTATTAAATGCAAAAGATACAAGTTTGATTTTCTTTTCAATGGCACAAAATTCTTAAAGTAATTTTGAAAGACAGCTACACCAAGCAAAAGAAATAAAATCACTTGATGAAAAGACAACAAAGTCCTCAAGATACCAAAGCAGTTTTTCAAATCGAAGGAAAAACTAAGGTTTATGAGCTACGTGATCTAAGCTCAACAAGACAAAAAGGAATTCAAAGGAGGAAGGCAATCGCTTGGAACACAACTGAAACACTTTCAACAATCACCGAGCAAATGTGAAAAGCAAATCTAAAGTTGGCTGGTCAAACAAGAAAACAAGATCCCGCGGAAGGCTTGACACACACACGGCCACTAGATGCCCTAGGGCTAGGGTGCAAAATCAATAGAGAAAAGAAAACACCCGGAGGATAAAGGTAATCTATGCACAATTCACTTGAAAAGTGTGCAAATGTAATCTATGCACAAATGAGAATTCTAATTATGCACGTGTGATCTATGGAAGAGAATTCTCAAACACAAGATGATTCTAATGTAATATAAGAACCAGTCAAGTGCAAATCAAGAAAATTGGGTGAGATTTCCAAAGATCAAAAAATAAAAACACTCAAAGGCGATTAACACTCATACCCAATTGACACTGTCTCCTTGTCAGTCTCTCTACTGTGTCATGAAATCAAATCCATCATGCTCATGCTCTCTGAAATGGCCAAAAAACCCTCTTTGCCTAAGATTATTGGATCATCGCGACTGTTATTGAAATAACTGCGCTGACTGGCGGATGCTAGTGCAATTGGTGCACTGCCAGCGCGGAAGCACATGGGTTTCCTGCGCTGACTGAATTTCATAACCAGCGCATCCTCTATTTGTATTAAGTCGCGTTGACCAGACCTCTTCTGTCATTGAGATGCGATGTCAGCGCTCCAGTCCAGTTATGCTTCCGCGCTGATCCTGTTTGGGCGAGTTTGTTCTAACAACCAGCCTTCCAGATGACTCCAGACCTGGTTGTTGGCCTTGTAAAGGTCGCCCTCCCTTCTATGGCATGTCTGTTCGTCATATGAGGCACCTTTCTTGGAGATAAGCTTATCCTTCCACCATCCATGGAGACTCCTTCTCCTATATAAGCCTCCACCATTGCCATGAGCAGCTAGTTTTTGGGATATAGTTTTTTTGACATATAGCTTTTGACATAGAGGAATTCATAGTGCTTTAGTGCTGCTCTTAATAGGCAGTTGGTGTGTTAAGTGTGGATTGCTAGAGAGCTTAAGGAAGGTTGTGAAGTCTTGTTGCCTTGTGTGAGAGAGAGAGTTGTTTGTCTTGGGAGATCTACCTCCAAGGGTGAATGCTTATAAGACTTGCTGGCTGGACCCTCTTGAGAAGGACTCAGCATCAGAACATTGGTTGTACCTTTCTCTGTTTTGATTAATAAAAGATAAATGACTACTGTTATGGTTCCATTCTCATTTGTCTTATAATGGTTAATGTGAATTACATCCTTTCTGACTGATGTATAGTTGCTTTTACTAGATTTCACGCTTGTGTTTGTCCTCTCTTTGCATGTGCAGGTGTCCATCCACAAGGATAGTGGAGGATCGTGACCGACCAGAGCGAAGGAGTGAGAGCGACATCTCTTCATCAAACAAATAGCGCTGGAATCCAAGTAGGTGTTCATTACCTACTTTTTAATTGCAACTAGGAGCTTGTAGAGTAGCATTGATTGATTGTTGCTAGACCCGTTGTGGGCTAGTAGGGATCGCCTCTATCCGTAGAGGGGATTTACCTCACCAACACTAGGATTAAAGACATATTGTCTCTATAAAGGCAATATGTATTTAATCCCAATTGTTATCTCTCTATAGAAAAAAATAATATTGTCTCCTAAGGCACTCGTTTAAAGGCAATATTTAAGACAATATATACATTTTTTTGTCTCAACTTAAGAAAATTTACCCAAAAATTATATCAAATATTGTCTTAAAACCCCCCTTTATGTTGTAACAGTAGTTGAGAAACCACATAAAGTAGCTCAAATGAACTCTAGGATTTATTTGACGATAAGAAAACTAAGGAGCTTGATGAAAAGTAGGAGAATGGTCTTCATGCTTACAAGTTGTAATTTTTGTTGGGACCTCCATGATGGCTTCATGGTTTGACTTGGTGGTTGCCAACTAAAATAAATATTGTGATGAATCTAAGCCTATTGTGGGGTGGAATGTGGCTTACCCTTCATCAATTATGGGAGTCCTTTTATCTCTCATCAGATAAGTACCCTTGCTAACATAAATTTGTAATGGAAACCATAATGCATAAAATGGAATCTATGTTGACAGGTTGTGTATCTATGGATTTCCTACTACATAGATATTATATATTTTGTACTACTTTTTTATGTTATGGTAGGATAAATATGCCTTTAATAGGTACCATAACTATGTAATGTTCATATTATTGCTTGTGTAACTTTATATGCACTTATAATGTGTGTAAGGAGGATGGGGTAGATTGACCTATAGTCCTTGTTACTGTCTATATCCCATATGTTACGGACCCAAACGAAATAAAAAGGCTAAGAAGACTAGGGAATCTCACCCCTCAATGCCTTGGATAGCCATGATAACTAGTTTATTGTCGAGAGATATCAATGAGTTTAATAAATAAAATTGGTCTAACATAGCTAGGTCATAGAATCCCTAGGTTTGATGTAGATATTAAAATGTGTTTTTGAACGTGTTTTATACTTGGAATCAAGGAAATTAGCCTTAAGGGCAAGGTAATGACCTAGGTGAGAGTTGTATTCATAAAACATCCAATGAAAAATGTTGCAAAGTTCATTGAATAATTCTTGAATGGCTATATAGTATGTTGATGGATCTAAAGAGCTCAAATTTACTTGAAATAAAGATGTTGATCGTGCTAAGTCAATTGAAGGATTTGGCAACCATGATGTATGTTTGTTTGCAATAAAAATCATTAAAAATGCCTCCCTAGTTAGGAGAATAGGTCTAAAGGCCTCAGAAGAGACAAATCATGTGTAATGTCCTATGTGACTTCCTGTGGGAAGTTAAATGGTTACTAGTAGTGAGGGTGGAGTGCTTGGGTGCCTTCATGGTTAGGAAGGATCTCTATACATGAGAAATCTTCCTTTGCTTCCTTGTCAAAGTCATTATTAACCCTCAAGACCCCTCTACCAACTTTCCTTCCTTGGAGAAATTGGAGGATTGACAACTTTTTGGGATGGAAAGAAATTTTGGGATGGAGTTCTTTAGAGAAACAATGTACAAAAATTTCTTGATAGGAATGTGTCATCCTAATCTCTTGATCATATGTCTAACATACGAGCCATGACCAAGAGATATCTAGAAAGGGATATGGAGTTGTTGTATTTTAAGAATTAGACTTTTAATTTTCAATGATTAGAGAATTCTTTAGAGTCTTGTAGAAACCTCGACTGTAGATAAAATTTTCACTTCTACTGCTTAACAAGGAGCTAGGGAATTGTTGAGTGATGGATTCTAAGATTGGGAGGACAATTCCCAGAATTCTCTAGGAAGCAAAAGCTCAACTCCTTGATTCTAACAAAATTCACATTTTCCATTAGTTAATTGTGATGTATGGTCCAATATTTTTAAGTGATGGATATCGAGTTTAGATCCTCAAGCCCTCCTATCAGAGCTTTCTTCCAATTATACAAAACTTCATAAGGGCCCTAAGGTTATATATGATAATGTGGCTTTGATGTGCCACTCACATAGATATAACATGGGACTAACATGATGATGATGTGGCACTAATGTGGTGGTCATATGGCATCAATGTGGAGCTTTCGTTGCACTGATGTGGCATAGACTTGGAGATGACATGTTGTTGACGTGGACACATTATGTGACAAGGTGATATAGATTAGAATGTGCAATGGTGCTAACATGGCAATTAGATGGAAGTATCAAGTGATATGGATAGTCGATGTCTGGAGGTCAACTATTGAGTGTTGGTCTATCATGAGGTTTGGACCCATATTTTGTGCTTAAGCCAAAATGCTAATAACACTTGAAACACTTGTAGGATGACAGAGATAAAGTTCCATTAGCTAATAATGGTTATGCGACTATCATCATAGAGTGTGTTGGTTGTTAGCTAATTCAAGGAAAATAGTAGAAAGGTATGTCTAGGTGGCTAGGGGCCTCAAGAAGTAAATATATAGATGAAAATAGACTTGAGTCAAGAAGTATTAGAGGATTTACTCTAAAGGTAGAGGAATCGCAAATCATTAATCAATATCAGTTGTGCATAAATAATGACACAAACATAGATATAGTTAGGACTCACACATGACATCCAAAGGAAGATTAAGACATAAAAGTTGAATTCATTAATGAACATCTTCAACTCAATTAGAACCATTCTTTGATAGACTCTTTACTTGTTCAATTGAATATAACTCATTTTGGTGATCCTCCTTTCCTTTTTTGTGTAGTTCTCACATGATGTCAAGAATTAGTTGCTCATCCAATATAAAAGGACTTCTTCCCACTTTTGAAATGTAGAATAAGGAGAAATTATTTCCACCTTCATTCCATTGGTTACTGAGATGTATGTTCCCATGTTTGTGCCCCATACATTAGGTGTTTCTCTTGGGGGAGTACCTGTTAAGTTAGTGGCATGTCCTAATTAACAGACTCAAATTTCCAAATTTTATAGTTCCATTTTGGTCAATCAAATGGAAATTCCTCGAGTAAAAAATTTACAATATTAGCATAGAATGTTGTGACGTAATTCTTCATATAGTGACCTTTATAATGGTGTAAAAATCATCCTAACAAGATATCATATATGAAAATTATGCTTGCCACAAGTGGAGCTACCTTGTTGGCCACGATGGTACTAAGTTGATGGCACAGGTGGACCGACACACATCTAGAACACGAGAAATGTTAGGAGAAAAATTTCATAGTTAGACTTGTTTTCCATTCTTTTTCGAATCAAGTATTCGCTACTTTCCTTTTTATTTTTTAAAATGATTCACATAAATTTTTTAGGTTAAAATTATTTTATGCCAAAATTCTTCAAAATTTTGTAGAGTATATAAAATTGTTATATTTTTAGATGAATATGGCGAAACAATTTGAGTAGCTAGTAGGATTTTCCAAGATTTCTACACTCTAGGATAAATTTCCATGCTTAAAATTTTCCCTAATGTAGACATTGAAGAGGATTTTAGATTGTCTAAAACCTAGTGCTAATTGAGGGTGGAGGAATGCAAAAGCCTTAAATGTAGATGGTTATTAGCCCATACCAAATATTAGGTGAGTTGAAATAGAGGAGATTCAATTCCTTTAACTTTGTATTTGTTTCATGGTTGTGGAGCGAGATGTTAGGAAGCAATAAATGATGAATAAGATTTTTTGGTAGCCACTTAGGCCATCACGTCAAAGGAAAGTTTGTAGTAAGTGTCTCTTTTTTTGTGTTTTCATTTCCATTACTAAAGAAAACAAAGAACAACAATGAACTTACATTCTAGCTAGATTTCCTCCTATTTTAAGTTCCCTAAAGTGCATATTGTATTCATTTGTGTGAATGATTTGTTGATTTACATGTTCTTTGATTTTCATATTTTAATAATTATCAAAACATTCAATAATAAAATAGTTCTAACAAATATATATCATACATAACCCTTAATCTCTATGACCTATAGTAAATATAACTTGAAACCTAATATTTTGATTTACTTTGTATTATCTTTAATGCACATGTTATTTTTATTAATCATGTTTAAAAGATAAGTTTCATATATTGTTTTAAAAAGATATTCTCTATTGACACTGAAATGATAAATTTTAATATTATTAAATATAAAAATCCTTCATTTCAATCTTTTCAGTGCAGCCTAATGTTATTTTACATTTCATTACTGATTATTCTTTTATCCCTATCAACACATGCATTATATTTTAATAAAAATAGTTGTAATGGTATAATAAATCTTTTATATTCCTAACATAAATATTATACTTATATAATAAATCTTTTATATTCTAAAAATAATTACACCATCAAGAAACTCCCATTATTGGCATGGAATATTTTAAGCTTTGTTAGCTTATTTAAATATTATTAAAGTAACAATTTTAATGTTCTTAAGTTAATGTTTTGTTTTAAATAAATTAAAAATCACTATATAGAAAGCTCTTCTTAGTTTGGAGATGTGAAATCCCTACTAACAGGGTCAACCACGTGAAGGTGAGAGCTTATATGACCCCAAAAATGGTCCATCATTGGCATGAGACTAACCACTTACGCGCACCCACACAATCCATTGCCAATGAGGCACAATCACTCACATGCATACATAAACACAACAAACATAGGGTGCACACAAACATACACATACCCACAAACATTATACATTGACTCACAAAGTGACATGTTTACACACACGACACTTATTATGAACTTTAGAATGAACGTTATTTTCTCCATGTGATTAAGATTGAGTATAAATATTATGATGTTGATAATGACATTTATTTTATAAATTAACTAGCATGATATTAAAATTAATAAGTATTTATTTTCTTTATTATATTTAAAACAATGAT
>APFE030118759.1:0-14703 GCA_000404065.3 Pinus taeda | reverse complement strand
AAAATAACTAATATATAAGTTAAACATATATACATTTTAAAAGCATGGAACACATTACTCATATTTTATTATAGAGATTCTTAGTTTGTAAATAAACTTTGTTACAATACCATGAGCCAGTACCATACTTTATCGATATCACATACCCAATTCTCTTATGTCATATGACGTTGTTCATATGACAATTTTTTTAATTACTCAATTTAACTAAAAGAGTAAAAAGGACACAACCACTTTGGAGATAAATTTCAACTATTGCTTTGTTTATCTTACAATGCATATTCTAGGATATTTTATGGAGATTAAATCTCTATCATTCATCTAACTATTATTGATAGCTAAATTAAAATTGTGAAAACCTTATTCGAAAAGAGACACACTATTAAAACAATGAAGTAGATTCAATTCAATTAATTTATATGAATAACCATTCATCTAAGTATTACTAATATTGGGAATAGTTATATGAATAACCATTTATATGAATCTAGATCTCTCCCCCTCTCCCTCTATCTCTCTCTATAACTCTCTTCCACTATCCCTCTCTCTTCCCTTCTCTCCCTCCCTCTCCACCCCCGCCCCCTGTATGTCTCTCCACCCACCCCACATTATTTTCATTTTAAATCTTCTATTTTCATTACATCTGAACTTGTTGGCTACACATGACTGCATGTTAATGACAATATGCTTCTTTCATGTTTTCGTTACATACATAACAATTTGATAACACAAACTGAGATTATTAGTTTTGAATGTTACTTTTTGCATTCCTTTCTCCTCATCTCATTCCTCCCCTCCCTCCCTCTCCATCTCTCTCTCTCTATCTCCATCTCCCCCTCTCACTTATACTTCCTAACCCCTAACTCTCTCCTCATCTCTCATTTAGTCTCCCTCCCGTTGCCCTTCGCCCCTCCCTATCCCTCCCCTTCCCCCTCTCCCTCTCCCCCTCTCACTCTCTCCCCATCACATTCCAACTCCCCCTGTCCCAATCATACTCTCCCGTCCCCCTCTCTCCCCCCACCTATTTCACTATCTACTCCTCCCACTTCCCCTCTCCCTCTGCCTCTCATCCTCTCTCTCCCCCCTCTCTCCTTCCTCATCTCTCTCCCCCCTCTCTCTCCCCATCTCTCTCCCTCTCCACCCTCCCTCCACTCTCCCACTCTCTCTCTTCCTCTTACTTCCTCTTCTTCTCCCTCTACCTGTCCCCCTCTCTCATTGTCTCACCTTCTCCCACTCTTGCACTCTCCACATATCCATCTCTATCCACCTATCCCTTCACCCAAACCCTCTTTGTCCCTCTCTACATATCACTCCCTCTCACTCCCCCTCCTAACCCCACTCTGTGTTCCTCTCTCTCTCTTCCTCTCCACCGTCTCTCTTCTCTCCCACTATTTCCCTCACTATCCATCTCCTCCTCCCCTTATCACACTCTCTCCTCCTCTCCCTCCTCCTCCCCCTCTCTCTCCCTCTCCCTTTCTCTTCATATCCCTCTCCTCCTCTCTCACTCTCTTCACCACACCCTACACTCTCCGACATAGTCTCCCGCTCTCTCTCTTCCCTCTACCTCTCCTTTTCTCTCTCCCTCTCTCTCTCCCTCTCCCCATTCCCCTATCTCACACTCTCTCCCTCCCACTCATGCTCCCCGGCCCATATCCTTCTCTCCTCTACCACCTATATCTCTATCTACCGCTCTCCCTTCCCGTCTCGCCCACTCCCTCTCCCTATCCTCCTCTCTCCCCCTCATATCTCCCTTTCTCTCTCCCTGTCTCTCTCCCTCTCTCACCCACTCCCTCTGTTTCACACCATCTCTCTCGCCCTCTCCCTCCCCCTCTCTTCTTTCCCCCTCCCTCCCTCCCTCTCTCTCTCTCCTTTGTCTCCCTTGTTATCTCCCTCCTGCTTGTTGAAGGCTTGGATGAGCTGGGTTGAGGCATTTTGGAATTTGAAGCTGATTTCTTATGGCTTCTCCTTCGACTGAACACTTTGGTAAAGCCATCAGCCTTAGGCATATCTGGTCCAGCTGGGAATGAGGGTTTTTGAGATAAAGGACAGTCCCTGAATAAATGACCGAGGGCATGACATCTTTTGCACCTAAACGGCACATGTTCATAATCAATCAACTGAACACACTCAACATAGTCATGGAATAAACTTGTCGCATACGGAAGGGCCTTGTTGAGGTGCATGTAGATGCAAATTCGTGCGTAGGAGGTATATCTTCGGAATTTTGTTTCCTCTACAAATTTTATAAATTCGCCCAAAGCACTACCAATTTCTTGTATAGACGTTTCATCCCAATACTCCATGGGAAGTGAGTACAATCAAATCCAGACTGGAGCCCAACTAAGATCCTCCTTATCAGGGTTGAAGCACTCTACCCAGCGTTTGAGAAACAGGCTGGCGGCATTGAAGAAATAGGGCCCTCCATCCAGAATCCTATTCTAGTCTTCCAGGCAGTTAAAAATGGTTGTGAAGAACCCTTTAGGCCCCAGCTGCAGGGTGATATGTCCTTTTGGGTTCCATTTCACTGTTATCCATCCACACAGCACCTTCTTAGTCGGCCATAGTCCTATGAACTTGCCTATCAGATCATTTTCCCTCACATACTGTATCTGAGCATTGATTCGATGGCCTGAAGGTACTACTTTCAGACGTTCAGTAGCCACGAGCATGCATGTTTTTGAGCTCACCTTGGGTTGTTCTTTGTTATCATGTTTTTCCTCTTTTGAGTTTAGATCGGTGTTGTTCTCACTCCGATCCTTTGATTTTTCGCCTTCCTTATTCTTTTGCCGCTCTTCATCGTCCATTGGGGAGGTGATGCGCCCTCCCCCTAGGGGGATTCATGAGGTTCAAAACTGTTTTGCTGGGATCGAAAAGTCGTGTTGCCGTCAGTGTTAGCACGTATGTAGCTGTTTGGAGAGACCTGCCATTGTAGAGATCGCCAAAACCCTAGAGAGCAAAGCCTCCACTCAAGAGTACAAAATTGATCTAAAATCCCAAAAACATTTAGTTCCAATCATTCTTCCACTCACTCCAGACATACCACGAGGATCCTTTCATGGTGTGAGCGAGGTGAATCCTCTTTTCTCTTTATCATATTAACCTTTAAGTTGTAGTGTAAATTTCCCCTTTTTTTATGCCTGAAGGTTTAACTTATCAATAATAATAATTAACTATTTATATTAATCTTAATAAGATAATTATTCTAACTCTATATATAATCCACAAATGCGAAAACAAAATTACTCGAAAATCAAAATTACTCCCAAAAAAAACTCAATTTTGAAATTAATTATTTATTTTTATTATAAATTTATTCCATTACAAAAATTATTCCTTTATTCAAATGTTTAATGTTAAAAGTTATATTTTATAATAATGTGTCTTAAATAAAATAATATATTATTATTTTTATTTAAATTTTACTTTAAATGCATTTTGAAATGTTTTTTTAATATTTAATGATATATGATATTTAAATTATATTTAAATTCAGTTAAATAAATTATTTATATATATATTATATATAATATATATATTATATATATATATATATATATATATACTATATATATATATTTATTGGATTATGTTTTAATAATTTTTAAAATCTATTTTTATAAAGATAAAGTATATACTAATTATTATTTTTCATTGAGTATATTTATAGTAATAATGAGTGGTTATATATTTATATTTTATTTTATTAAAATTATTTAATAAATTTATTAAAGTTCATTAATCTATTTTATAATTATAAAATATGTGATAAAATGAATAAGTAGGAAATTAATATAATTAATTTTATTTTGATATCATATCTACGAAAGATCTAG
Organism: Pinus taeda; assembly: GCA_000404065.3. Classification (NCBI taxonomy): domain Eukaryota; kingdom Viridiplantae; phylum Streptophyta; class Pinopsida; order Pinales; family Pinaceae; genus Pinus; species Pinus taeda. The sequence continues at coordinate 10,870 of APFE030118759.1, read as the reverse complement.
ATCGATCAAATTTCTTGAAATGGGAACTTTTAGAATGAAAATAAATTTGTTCTCTATGCTTTATAGTTTGAGAGTTAAAATGGATCTAGACTCCATTAATTTCGCCCTTTAAATAGGCTATATTCGAAATGAATTAGTTCTTAGTACCATATTTTTATGATTATTTTAGTTTTATAATTTTATTTTTATTTTGTTATTTTTACTATTACATTTTTATTTATTTTATGATTATTTTAGTTCTATAAGTTTATTCTTATTTTGTTATTTTTACTTTTATGTTTTTATTTATTTTCCCGTGAAAATGTTTACATTACAATATATTGATCTTTTCATTTTTTATTTTATTTTATTTTATGTTATTTATTTGGAAATTATCTTACAACATCACTACCATATTAAGTTGGTTATCTTAACACTAGATCTACCAAGTTCTGAGATGGATCAAATCCCTTGAGATGTAAACCTCTTTTAAAGTGAAAAGAGATTGATCTTCGATACTTTGTAGTCCCAAAGTTAATATGGATCTAAGATCATTTAATTTTACCATTTAAAAAGGCTATATTCTACGTGAATTAATTCTTAATACCATATTTTTATTATTATTTTATTTTGATAAGTTTATTTTTACTATAATTTGTTTATTTTATTTTAATTTCATTTAAACGTTTATATATATATGTATATATATTCTTAAATACATTTTAAATTTTAATAAATTCTTAATTACATTTTAAATTTTAATAAAAAACATAATAATTAGTATTCTATTTTATTTTATTATTTCATTATTATGATTTAATATTTAAATCAGTAATAAACATAAAATTATATATTTTTTCTTAAAAACTTTGAATAATAAAATATGATAATTAGCAATTATATTAATTTATTTTTATAATTAATATAGTTGAAAAAATGTTGTAGAATGAACATGTATTAGTTTAAAATTTTTATATATATTAATTATTTTAATTTAATTCAATTTTATTGAGTTGGTATATTAATATGTTTTTTTAGATAATAAAATATATATAAATTATTATTAAGGTAACAATTTTGATGTTTTTAAGTTAATGTTTTGTTTTAAATAAATTAAAAATTACTATATAGAAAGTTCTTCTTGGTTTGGAGATGTGAAATCCCTACTAACACTCAACCACGTGAAGGTGAGAGCTTATATGACCCCAAAAATGGTCCATCATTTGCATGAGACTAACCACTTACGGGCACCCACATAATCCATTGCCAATGAGGCACAATCACTCACATGCATACATGAACACAACAAACATAGGGTGCACACAAACACACATATACTCACAAACATTATACATTGACTCACAAAGTGACATGTTTACACACACGTCACTTATTATGAACTTATGAACTTTAGAATTAACGTTATTTTCTCCATGTGATTAAGATTGAGTATAAATATTATGATGTTGATAATTACATTTATTTTATAAATTAATTAGTATGATATTAAAATTAATAAGTATTTATTTTCTTTATTATATTTAAAACAATGATTATCATTAACAAAATTTTCAAAAAATATTGAACTTATAGTATTACGAAAAAAATCTGTAAATTATTAAAATTAATTAATTTTTTTAAATAAATTAATGAAATTTATTTATTGTATTGAACTTATAGTATTACGAAAAAAATCTATAAATTATTAAAATTAATTATTTTTTTTAAATAAAATTAATGAAATTTATTTATTGTATTGCTTTTAGTGTTAAATAATTATTTAGTATGCATTATGATGTTATTATAAATATTATGGTATTGTTTTTTTCTTTTTTAAGGGATTTGAACGTTGAGTCTGATAGTTTGCTTGGTATTTTATAACATGACAATCATTAATTGGGTTGTAACCTTAGGCTAATATTATGTACTTTTTAAATTTTGTTGTAATATGGATATTCTTTTTATTCTAAAATGATAAATTAATATTATCAATATTTGAAATTTTGATAAAAAAAATGAAAATACAAAACAAAATAATAAAAAATTGATAATAATAATAATAAAATAATAATAATAACTTATTTGTAATTTAATATTCTAAATAATATATTTATATACAGAAATAATTAGAGTATATTTATAATCGTAGAAAAAAATATTTAAAAATTATATTCACGCAAATTATACTCATATATCTATAAGTAAATAATACATATACAAATATAACAAAGAATGATTCAAACAGGCATAAAGAATGCATTCATACACATACAAATAATACTTTCATACACATACAAAGAATACAATTAAACAAGACACACACAAATGTAGCAAATAATAGATTCATACACACAAAAAATACAATTAAATAAGACACATACAAATGTAGCAATGAATAGATTCATACACACATAAGAATACATTGATACACATCCAAAGAATACAAGTAAACAAGACACATGCAAATGTAGCAAATAATACATTCATATACACATAAAGAATACATTCATACACATACAAAGAATACAAGTAAACAAGACACATACAAATGTTGCAAATGATAGATTCATACACACATAAAGAATACATTTATACACATACAAAGAATACAAGTAAACAAGATACATAAATGTAGCAAAGAATAGATCCATACACACATACAGAATACATCCATACAAATAAAAAGAATACAAGTAAGAAAGACACATACAAATATTGCAAAGAATAGATTCATACACACATAAAGAATACATTTATACACAGAGAAAGAATACAAGTAAACAAGACACAAATAAATGTAGCCGAAGAATAGATTCATACACATATAAAGAATATAAATAAATAATATACACACAAGTATAGCAAAGAATATATTCATACACATATCAAGAATACAAGTAAATAATATATATACAAATACAACAAATAATAAATTCATACACATACAAGTAAACAATATCCATACACAAGAATACTTAAAAAATACACACACAAGCAAATAATGAAGGAATCTGGAAAAACACTCAAAATAATACAAACAACTATTCATAAAAATATACTTGTACACACACAAACAATGAAACAACCACTCTAACCCTCAAGGAATACTCAGACATTACACTCATATAAATACAAAGAAACAATGAAAGAATACTCAAAAACATGCAAAATGAGACATTCATAAACATAGAAGAATAAACACTCTAAAAAAGTACATAAACCTAGTGCAAATACTTTGTATAATACATTCACACACACAATATAGAAGTATATATCAAACTAAAATCCTTAACAAATAAATTCTAATTATTGAAATGTGACTAATAAAAACACTATTTCAATTCTCAAAATAATGCATTCATATACATATAAAACATAGAATCCAAAACATACATTATAATCCAAATACATTCATTCATATACAGATGTATATATAAAAGCATCCATAAATATATTTACTATATATAAATAATAAAACCAATACACAAATATTTAGATATAATAAGTTTATGTAAATAAATAATAAAAACATTTAAATATTTACAAAAACTCAAACAATATATTCGTATTTAATTTAAATTTATAAAAATATCAATGTAATTATTAAATAATATTTTTTTTTTATAAAAATATCAGTGTAATTATTAAATAATATCTATTTCATACAAGGAAAAAATATAATATAAATATCCTAAAAACATATTTATAAGAAAAAAAATATAATTAAACAAATTAAAAAGTCAAAAATAAAAAAAACAAAAACAAAAAAATGAGAATAAAAAAATAGAAATTAATAGGTGTGTGAGAGAATAAGAGTGATTTTGTCATTTATGTGTATATGGGGAAGATGTTTAAACATTTTAAAAATGTTAAATAATTTATGTGAATAAGAGTGATTTTTTTTTGTGTGTATGTGGAGAAAATGTTTAAAACATTGAAAAAATGTTAAATAATTTATGTGAATAAACGTTAAATGTCAAATTATAATTTATTTGTGTTTGAGCATATTGAAGTTACTATAAACTAAAGGTCATGAAAACCATGAACACAAGGAACACAACTCAAAGGAGGGTTACAATTTAACCTTCCTAAGAGTCTTTTGGAGGGGTTGAATTCCCCTCCACAAAAAATAAAGCCTACTCATTTTATTAACGATAGTTTGAGTTCATGTACATTCTTTGATGGGCCCATCTAAACAAAAAAAAATATTAATTGTTCTAATTACAACTTTACAAAACATAAAAATACCCAATGTCTTCCACTCACGAGCAACTTGATATTGATAAATTTTTTGCACCATACAACAATGAAATTATAGTGTTAATTATAGTGTTAGTATACAAACCCTTCCTAACAACTTGTAACTTAATTAAATGCACAATTTATAAATAATATCCACATATAGTATGCCGCACACATGATAATACATTAAGGAAAAAGCATTAATACAATATTATAATGCAAAATCATACAAGTATGATATAATTTACAAAATTAATGTAATAACAATTAAATTTAAGGAAGAATGAAGATAGCTTCCATAACACTTGTTCAACCGATTTGAAAGTGATTTTACTATTTTGAAATAATAATTAAATAATTTCATTAGAGCAAATCGAGAAGGTAAGAGTGTCATGTTCAAGATGAAGGAGCATTTACAAATTAAAGAGAACCTAGAGGTGCAAGTTTAGTGTAGAGTGTGAAGTGAAAGTGAGTGATAAGAGATGCACTACAGGGAATATTTGTAAAAGAAGAAGTTAGTGATTTAAAATGAAATGTAAGAGAGGTTTACAATGATGTGTGATAATGATTTAAAATAAAAACATTTTCTGAACTTTTCTAGTAATTCATCTAAATAATAACTAAATTCATAATTTTAAATACTAAATTAAAGGAGAAAAACCTAAATTCATAATTCTAAATACTAAAGGGGAAAAGCGCAAAGAAAATGTTGAAAACTTCCTTGACAACTGGAATGAACCCAACTCAATAACAGAATTCCGTAAGTAAATGACGAAGTTGCCTCCCTAATCAACTGAGATAAAACTAAATGATGAACTGAACTAAATGATGAACTTACCTAATAACTAAATAATTAAATGATGACATTGTTGTTATCGGGCGAAGCAGTACGAGGTTGGTCAAATCGCTAATTGCTTGCTATTGTTATCAAGATATAGGTACTTCAATTGACTCAAATTGGTAACGGATTCAGGGATTTTTCCTACAAGGCTATTTGAGGGTAAATTTAACTCGATCAATTTACTCAATTTAGTAATGGATTTAGGTATCCGCCCTCTGACATCATTTCCACGGTATGATAGGAAGGTCAATTCACTAAATCTATTAATGGAGTCAGGTATCCTTACTGTCGAACCATTTGAAAATAATGAAAAAAGATCTGAGAACGTGAGGGAGCTCAAATTGCCAATAGCTTCAGGTCAGTTCCTAGTGAAGCGATTTCCACTAAGATCTATGTAGTTCAAGTGAGTCAGATTGCTAATGGCTTCCGAGAAGGTCCCTGTCAGTATATTATTAGCAAGATATAAACTGAAAAGGGGCAACCAAAATATAGTCATGGGCAGAGGTCCCTCGAGCCTGCTAATCCCTAAATTCGGTTGCACAAGATTGCTGCAGTTTCCTAGAGATGCAGGTATGCTATTCTCCGAATTGTTGGAAGCCAGGTTCAGGTACTTTGAATCGTGCAGGAACCCAAGTTCCAACCGAATTCTCCCGCTCAAGTTGTTATAGCTGAAGTCGATGAAACGTAATTGACTGCAATTCTCGAGAGCTCATAGGATCTCGCTACTGAGTCCCATTGTCGGCGATGAGTAACAATGGTGCGATTAAGGCTATTCATCTAAATCCGGATTTAGAAAAGAGGAACCTCGTCCGGTTTTGGTTTTTAGATAATGCCATGTCCGGTTGGCTTCATGGTTAGTCCACTACACAATAACAATGGGACACTCACTGTTCACACTCTTTGACAGGAATTCTATTGAAAGGAGCAGCACGAGTTCTTTATGGACAGTACTATTCATGTACAATTTTTATGCCGATATACAAATCTGATACAGTGTAATAAAAGCTACATTTGCAATTTCTAAGACGGCACACAAATTTGAAACACAAATTTCCGTAACTAAGAATGGAACTTTGTTTCTGAAGCTTTATTCCAAAATAACACACATCTTATTGAAACAACCCTCTTCTTCTACAATTACAAAACCGTCATGATTCCGGCTTGAAACTATGAAAACGGGTCGGGGAATTCTGGAAAACGTTAAATTTGAAGGGCGAGTTTTCTCTTGACCTCGGCATAGCAGTTCACGGGGTTGGTCGCATTGGAATCTTGGTGCTGATGGAGGACGACACATTAATGGCGCCTGCATCGTCGTAGCGGAAACAGAACACAGGGAGTTTGCTGGCATTCTATAGCCAATTGGATCGGAGCTTTCGCTTCTCTCACAGATCTCTGGCTACGAACCCGTGCAGGACGACACATTAGTGGCGCCCGCATCGTCGTAGCGGACACAGGACACAGGGAGTTTGTTGGCATTCTATAGCCAATTGGATCGGAGCCTTCGCTTCTCTCACAGATCTCTGGCTACGAACCCGTGCAGGACGACACACTAATGGCGCCTGCATCGTCGTAGCAGAAACAGGACACAGGAAGTTTGTTGGCATTCTATAGCCAATTGGATCGGAGCCTTCGCTTCTCTCACAGATCTCTGGTTACGAACCCGTGGAGGACGACACATTAATGGCGCCTGCATCGTTGTAGCAAAAACAGGACACAGGGAGTTTGCTGGCACTCTATTTTGAAGTTCCAGAATGTAGAGGCGGAATGAAGCTCTGGTCGATAATCCAGTCGTAGAACCAGAGTTTTGAGAGTGTAACCTCTACTGCAGGCGGGAGGACGAGCTCCGGGATTTGTTCTCATTCTCTGAGTGCGGATGCAGGCGGGAGGACGAGCTCCGGGATTTGTTCTCATTCTCTGAGTGCGGATGAGCACCACTTGGCAGACGAAAGAACCTGGACCGGGCAACTGGCAGTGTTAGGACTGCAGAGCAGCTGATCAGAGTAAATACAACAGTAAACTCCTGGTAGACGAAAGAACCTGGACCGGGCAACTGGCAGTGTTAGGACTGCAGAGCAGCTGAGCGGAGTAAATACAACAGTAAACTCCGAGCATTGTGCCATATCATACCATACCTCTGCCATGATCTCCGCTAAAAAGGATATTTGTTCCAACTAAACTCTTCCATATTAATGCGCCAACTTTATTTGCTATCCACGCGTCAACAAGGTTCATGTATATTCGAATGTTAGTTTGCATGACAAGTGTCAGCGTGGAAATGAAAATAACGACAAAGTTCTCTTTCAAAAAAAAGCCTATCCGCCTAACTAATTATTAAAAATAACCGACACTCTCTCCCTAAATTGACAGACACTCGTTCAGGTGCCGGTCGCATTATTTCAAGACAAACCAATATTGGAGATTCATGATCTACTCGACCCTTCACCCTTTGGGCTCTAACCATAATCGACCCTTCACCCTTTGGGCTCTAACCATATAAGTGTGAAAAGGGAGACTCTGCGCGGGTAACCGGGTAACAACCATCGAGCAGGGTGAAGAGTAGGAGTACTGTAATCTTATAAGTACGCAGGGTGAAGGGTTAGAATTGGGCATACGTGATTTCTGTTGCACACCATAATTAACAGGTTAAGCTAGATCGAGCAACAAGTCTACATAGGCGCTCATATGAAAAATTAAATCTAATAAAATTCGTTTAAATTATTCCGGAGGCGGCAAAGCTTAAAATCCTTTCAAAATGGCTGAAAAGAGAGTTAAGGGGCCATACTTGGAATTGGAAGTCCGAATAAAGATTTCATTTCTTCGGCCAACTTCAACAACAGCCTCAATGACCTATATCATATAAAAATTTCTCAGGGACATTAGCTACTTGTCTCTTATTTCTGGTATGGTAACTGAATAATTTACAATCAATAAAAAAAGAACAGGGCAATGAAATAGAATTGCATACACAGAATAGAAATGGAATTACAAACCCTCTTCCATTGATCTCATTGAACCCAAAAATTGCAAACCCTTCTCCTCTATCCACCTAGACATGACTGACTGACTCTCTCACACACAGACCGACAGACCGACGCAGACTCATACTCAAACGACAAACTTACTGACTCAGACTCAAACCACGCAACCCAGCACACAAACTGAACATAGATGGATAGAGGAGGATGAAAATGTTGTAAAATGAAATTCGGAAAGCATATATATAGCCATTTACCAAGTTCGTTGAACGGCTATATATCTGCAGCGCTTGCCTCATCTGGAACCGTCTACCGGATATATGCATTTTTGGTGTGGTTTGAACGTTTGATCAACTCATCTGGAACAGTCCACCGGATGGTGTGGTTTTGAACGTTGGAGCGTAATACAAACACAATTGGCATTTTGGGAGTGTAAGATGCTTCTTTATTGTCAGAGAATATAACAAACTTACCTCTGACAAGTTCACGCCCACTACACGGATTTCTGGTGTGGTTTGAACGTTGGAGGAGCGTAATACAAACAGTAGTGGCATTATGGCAGTGTAAGATGCTTCTTTATAGTCCGAGAATATCACAAACTTTCCTCTGAAAAACGCACGCCCACTGCTCCAGGCGCCCACTACCTGGCCGGCCCCACTACTTAGCATACCTTAGCTGTCACACAGGCGTGGCACCCACTACATAGGGATCTGCGAATTTGAACATTTGAATAATTCCAAGTTTCTACCAGTGTTGGGTTTGATAGCTTCCTTTAGAAGTTTCTCGTTCCCCTTCACAAATCTTAATCTTCTGTGCACAGCCTTAGGATCAACACATAATATAAAAGCCCTAGAGCAGAGAAGACCATGGTTCACGCGTAATGTCTGGAAGCATGAAACCCTGAGGTTCACGCGTAAAGTTTACCCTCTAATTAATTAAGTCAGTAATGACGCAACAATTCTTGTAACATTGCACCCAGACGTGATTAATGTGCATTTTTCAGAGAATGTCATTAGTGAAAGTAAACCCTAAACCGTAAATTGCGCTTTTGCTATACTTTTAGATGCTTCCTGTACTTACTGTTATGAGTCGCTCCTGCAAGCTTCCATAATGACCTGTTAATTGATTAATAAAAATATATTGTAAATTATCTTTTAGCTACCACTAATCGTATAAGTTTAGCGGGAATCACACATTACGCATCGAATATGAAGTGCATAGTATAGAGTGGATGGTGGCATTATTTAGTGAAAGAAAAAATCGAATGCTTAATATCATAACAGATCATTTTGATTTATGGTTTATTAATAGGTTATGATATTTTTATTTAATTTTGATTTATTATTTGATTAATAAATTATTTTTAGTTAATTATATTTATTCTCATAAATCTAATCTCATCATAATCTTTTTCATTTCTAGGATTGTATTTTCACATAGGTGAAATTAGGAAAATAAACTTAATTTCACCGAATAGTAATCTTAACTTAAGAAGTTTATGTACTTTTTTTCCAATAGAATTATCCACAAATTTCATGCACTTCATGCAGTCACTTGTGATAAAATTTAATTCTTATGTTTATTGATAAATAATTCTTATTCTTATAAATAAATTATGAAATAAAACCTAATTTATAATTTAAAAATATAAAAGTTTATATCAAGTATATAATTTCTTTTCTGTGTCAATTGCATCTTCATGGTATAGTTAGCTCAGTTGATCTATTTGACTATTATCCTAATAGTTTGCTATTGCAGGTAACAAGATCATTTAGTTTAGTAGGTCTTAGGTTGGGCTTTGAATCCACTTCCTTTCCTACAACAGTTCGCGCTCAAATCATCACTGATGCCCATCAGGCTCCCATTCATCACTGATGCCCATCAGGCTCCCATTCAGAAGTTGAACATGTTCTTAATCTCTTTATACATTAACTTTCATATATATAATTTTTTTTTGTAGAAGTTACTTATGAATTAACTTAAAAAGTGATTTTCAAAATTAATTACACATTTTTAGGAGTAACTTAGTGTAAAAATAAAATAATTAGTGTAATTTTCATTTGGATTAACCTAGTGCTTGTTAAACACACATGGACAACAAGAGCAATAGGAAAGATAAAGCATGTGAGTACAATTTTTATTCACAAATGATATACATTTATAGTACATTATGTGACCGTTGGGATTCACATCCCGAGGTCTCTTGGACTATTTAGTCTCTCCAGCTTCCACACTAACCCATTTAGGATTAGGTGTCCAACATTCCCCCCGTTAATCCGAAGGGCTATGTATGAGTCCAAGAAGAGAGCTGTAATACAAAATGTGCAAATATGCATGGCGGCACTAGGCTGAATGTGCTCTCTGAAATGTTGGTATAAGGGCGGTGGTTTAAGGATGGCCACCAACACTGGAACGCTTAGTGCAGTTCCCAGAACTCTTCCAAAGCTGGCAAGAAGTTGGAGTCTTCTGCTAGAGGAAGTGCTCCTATTGTTTTAAAGAGGGAAACCTTCAACCATAAAAGGGAGGTCTCACCCCGTGTAAAAGGTAAAACTTCAACCTGAAAAGGGAAGTCTCAACCTGTGATGGTTTAAGGATGACCAACAACTCGGGAATGCTTAATGCAATTCCTGGAACTCTTCCAAAATTGGCAAGAAGCTGGAGTCTTCTGCTAGAGGAAGTGTTCTCAATTTTTTTCTTGGAGCTCTTCCAAAACTGGCAAGAAGATGGAGTCTTCTGCTAGAGGAAGTGTCCCAGGTTTCCAACTGAAGGCATGTTCAGGGGCATCTTTGTCTCTGGCTACAACTCTGAAACTGGTGTGGCAGGTTGTGGCTCA